>LR812532.1:58700728-58808228 GCA_903798195.1 Danio kyathit | reverse complement strand
TAAAATAAATATGAATAGAAAATGTAAAGAAAAATAAATAAGGATAGAAATAGAAACAAATAAAACATTTGAGTAAAATAAAATGAAGAATTTATTTTATAAGTCTAAATATCTCTAAAATATTTATTTAAAAAATCATTTATTTATGTATATATATATATTTATGTATATATATATATATATATATATATATATATATATATATATATATATATATATATATATTTATATAGACAAATTAATTTCAACAATTAATTTTATAAAACACAATAAATAAATAAATAAATAAATAAATAAGTAAATAAATAAATAATTATTAAAAAAGAAAAAAAAATATTAATTATAAATAATAAAATAAAGGAGGGACTTTTTATAAGGAAAAATATAAATAAAGAAATTGAAAGAAAAATAAATAGAAATAAAATCAAAAAATTAAACAAAGTAAAATAAAGTGAAGGATTTATTTTATAAGATTAAATATCTCTAAAACATTTATCAAAAAATTATCTATTTACATATATATATATATATATATATATATATATATATATATATATATATATATATATATATATATATATATATACATAAATTAATTTCAACAATGAATTTTATAAAACACAATAAATAAATAAATGAAATAATTATTTTAAAAAAAGAAAATAAATATTAAATTATTATAAATAATAAAATGAAGGGAACTTTTATAAGGTATAATAAAAGAAATATGAATAAAAAATGTAAAGAAAAATAAATAAGGATAAAAATAGAAACAAATAAAACATTTGAGTAAAATAAAATGAAGAATTTATTTTATAAGTCTGAATATCTCTAAAATATTGATTTAAAAAATCATTTATTTATTTATATATATATATATAGACAAATTAATTTCAACAATTAATTTTATAAAACACAATAAATAAATAAATAAATTAATTAAAAATATTATGGTAATGAGCGAGAGGTGGTCACTAGTGGGTGGGGCTTTCCCTCTCTGATGACACATACAAAGGGAGAATGTCAATTAAAGTGTTTCGGCAGACTGTTTTATCAAGTGTGATTATAAAAAAAATATAATGAATACATTTTTACCATTAGATGCTGGCTATATTCAGACTCTGCTGCCACACACATGTGTTTAAACCCCTTATAATAGTGATTTTTGCACAATAGCTCCCCTTTAAAGGCGCTACACAAAAATAACATTGTATTTTCCTGCTCAGGACTGTTGATCTACTTTGGATATGGAGTGAGGAACAGCATGCAGAGGAAAACATTACTGAGGAGTCAAATCATCGTTCAAACCATCGACACCAAATCTTATAAAGACACCGCATAATAACTCTGGACACCTGTACAGATTATCTATCGTCAGCGTTTGTTGTATTTGCAGTGAAACATTCTGTCTTTTTATATACTTTATTTTTGTATACTTTATATCTGAAACTTCACCATGCTGTCATTATTATTATTATTTCATGTATGATACACTGTAAAACCAAATAGTCAACTTTATCTACTGAAATGAGTGTAGTTAACTCAAAATTTACTGAAAGTTAATTCTACTCATTTGAAAAGAGTTTTGAACTCAGTGTTGAAGGTAATGAGTTAATTAAATACCTCATTACTTCAACTTAAATGGAGTAAGTTCACAGTACTCATATAGATTAGTTTTTTTAACTCAAATGGTTTGTAGCAATCAGTTTCCTCAAATGGTTTGAGTTGCCTTAACTTATTGGGTTTTACAGTACTCATTTGGTTTGAGTTCTCTTCATTTATTGGGTTTTACTGTGCTCAGATTGCTTCATTTACTCAAATGGATTAAGTTCACAGTACTCATTAGGATTAGTTTTTGAACTTAAATGGTTTGTTGTAATCGGTTTCCTCAAATGGTTAGAAGCCTGATTTATACTTCTGCGTCAAGCGCACACGTATGCTACGGCGCAGCCTACGCGTAGACACATAGCCCCTCGCAGTGGCCATCTGCGATGTTGATGCGCACCTCTCAAAAAAATGTAACGCGTACGTGTAGTGCAAGCTCTGTGATTGGTCGACTTGGTAGCGCTGACGAGTGTGGGCGGAGGTGAGAGCCACGCCCCGATGCAGCGAGTGTTTACAAGTGTGGAGTCCCGTGCAGAAGTATAAATGCACGGCTACGCGCGAGGCTTGCACAGTGGGTCACGCCGATCACTTGACGCAGAAGTATAAACCAGGCTTCAAGTGATCAGCGTGACCCACGGCGCAAGCCTCGCGCCTAGCCGTGCATTTATACTTTTGCGTGCGGTTTCTGTTTAACTGCAGTACACTTCCGAAACGCTAGCTGGCAGGTGCTTATGTTTCTGTGTCGAGTTTCTTCCCTGGTGTTTTGTTTTTTCTGAACATTTCCTTAAATGTACAAGTGGCTCAAACTCCATCCGGAGCTCCTTCACGGGACTCCACACTTGTAAACACTCGCTGCATCGGGCGCGCGGCTCTCACCTCCGCCCACACTAGTCAGCGATACCAAGCCGACCAATCACAGAGCGTGCGCTACATTATTTGAGAGGTGCGTGTCAACGCCGGCGACGGCCACGGCGAGGGGCTATGCGTCCACGCGTAGGCTGCGCCGTAGCATACACGTGCGCTTGACGCAGAAGTGTGAATCAGCCTTGAGTTACCTTACCTTTTTGGGTTTTACAGTGTATATTTGGTGTCAATAACACTTTTAATGCTTTCAAAGAAGTCTCTTATGCTGAACAATGCTGTATTATTAGTAAAACAGTAATAATACTGTGAATATTAACAGTTGAAAACACAATTATTAGTCCTCCTGTGAGATTTGAGTTCATTTAAACATTTCTGCCATTTAATGGAGGGAATATAATAGTTTAATAACTGATTTTGTTTTTTTTTGCCATGATGACAGCACATAATATTTGACTAGATATTTTTCAAGATACTAGTATTCAGCTAAAAACACATTTAAAGGCTTAACTAGGTTAATTAAGCAGGTTAGTCGTTAGACAATTGAAAAAAATATTGAACTTAAAATTTGTTATAAATAATTAAAAAACTAATTTTATTCTAGCTGCAATAACACTTTCTTCAGAAGAAAAAAGAAAAAATATTATAGGAAATACTGTGAAAATTTCCTGAATCTGTTAACCATCATTTGGAAAATATGTAAAAAAAAAAAGAATAAAAAATTCACAGGAGGGCGAATAATTTTGACGTCAACAGTATATACAGTAGTCAACATTTGCAGTGGATCAAAACCTTTCATTAAAGTTGTCTCCTAAAACTACTGAACAACAGACGTTGTTTCGAGTTTTCTTTAAGAAACATGTTAATCGTCTGAATATTGTGTATATTTCAAACTTTCAGGATAAGCTTTCTCAAGCCAGCCTAAAGGTTGTCTTGACAAACTTTATAATCTAGTTGTCTGAATATTGGGTGAATATAACATGCTTTGCAGATGGTGACTGAGTTTAGGGTTCTGAAATTTGTGACTAGACAAAGATAACTGTAATCAAGCAAAATAAAATAAAATTAAATTAAGTAAAATAAACAAACAAATAAATAAAAATAAAATAACAAAAAATATATTAAAATAAAACAAAGTTAAATAAAATAAGCAAAGAAAATGAAAAATTCATTCATTCATTTTCTTTTCGGCTTAGTCCCTTTATTAATCTGGGGTTGCCACAGCGGAATGAACCACCAACTTATCCAGCACATGTTTTACACAGCGCATGCCCTTCCAGCTGCAACCCATCTCTGGGAAACATCCATACACTCTCATTCACACACATACACTACGGACAATTTAGCCTACCCAATACACCTGTACAGACATGCGGTCTTTGGACTGTGGGGGAAACCGGAGCACCCGGAGGAAACCCACGCGAACGCAGGGAGAACATGCAAACTCCACACAGAAATGCCAACTGACCTAGCTAAGACTTGAACCAGCGACCTTCTTGCTGTGAGGCGACAGCACTACCTACTGTAAATAAAAATTTAATTAAATTAAATTTAAAAAAATGTAACGTAAGGTTAAATAAAAATAATCAATTCAAATTTACTATGGTAAAAAAACATGCAAATACACTGAAATAAAATAAATGTAAAATAAAGAAAAGAAATTTGCAATAAAGTAAAATAAATAAAATAAAAAATAAAATAACTAAATAAAATAAATTATTTTAATTTAAACAAATTAAACTAAAATAAAATAAAACTAGTAAGTAAAAGTAAATAAAACAAAACAACACAGCACAAAACAAAGTAAAATAAAATAACAAAAATAAAATAATTAAATAAAATACAAAATAAAAGGAAATTTATTCTTATACTTTATGAATAATAATATAAAATCATCTAATTTAAGATAAAATAAAATAAACATTATATCTAAACAAAAAGGCATGTTTGATATTTGATATCTAGATTAAAGTTAGGTTAAATAAAATAGTAAAATTAAATATAATAAAATAAAATAATACTAGTAAGTAAAGAAAATAAAACAAAGTAAAATAAAATATAAAAATACAAAATAAAATGAAATAAAGTAAGTAAACCTTTATGAACAATAAAATAATCTAATTTATAAGATAAAATCAGCATTAAATCTAAACCAAATAAAAAGGCCATTTTTGTGTTTCCCCGTGCACTAATATCTTCCCAGCTCACCTCCTCAGATCGAAGGTTTTTACTGCTAAACAAACACGGGCTGCTGTAGTGGGACGTCCCGCCGGCTGATTGGTAGAATCAACACAGATAAACCCCCGGGCTCCAGCAGAGGAATTTGGGCTGTTTGTGTGACTCTCCTAAAGAACATCTGAGCTCTACTTCTGCCCTTTTACATCAGTCCTGAAGATCTGGAAATAACCAAACATACAGACTGAAGTTTATTAGCTACTTCTGTGAATATGAAGTGGAGGGTTGTGCTGTTTTCTCTACTTTTTACACTGCTGATTATTCATTTTGGTGAGTATTTTACCTTGGCGGAGGATGTGTTGTATATTTAGCAATGCAAATGGAGATATTTATAAGTGCAAAAACAGCTATTGAAGCAAAGCATGTTAAACGATTACAGCTGCATGCAAGACACGCGTTTGCATCATTTATACTGTATATTAATTAAATAAAAACTGCTTTTATTCTGCTTTTATTAACTTTACTTCATTTATTAATGCAAAGGGAAATTCTAAGATATTTATAACATATTAGTGTGTAAAACTGCTACTGAAGCAATGTTAAACATTTACAGTTGCATGCAAGAGACTGGTTTGTTTTTGCTTCTTTAAAATGTTAGATGCAAAAACTTAGAAAATGTTAAATGGTTTGAATCATATAATGTGCTGCATCATTTATATATTAATTTATTCGTCATTTATAGAAGTGTTTATAGTGAAGTACTTTAATATTTCAGATGTTTGGAAAAATAAAAGGTCAAAATGTGGGTGAATTAATGATTTTATTTGAGTGTAACGGATTTATTTATGTAATAATAAAACATGTTATCATTCTGAGCTGTACTTTTTGAAATATATTCAATGAGTGATTTTAAAATAACAAAATAAAATAAAATTAAGCAAAGAAAAAAATAAACAAAATGAATTATAGTAAAATAAAATAAATACATAAAAATTAATTTCAGAAACATTAAATAAAATTAAATTTAAAAATACAAAATTAAATTAAAAAAGTCAAATTAAATAAAATATAGTAAAGTATAATAAATACATACAAAAATAACAAAATAAATTAATTTAATTAAAATATTGAACAACAAAGTAAAATAAATACATAAAAAATTAAATACAACTAAAATACAATTAAATAAAGTCGAGTAAAATTAAATAAAACACATAAAAAAACAAAAAAACAAAGTGAAATTAAATAGAAAAAAATTATAAATAAAATAGAAAAGGAATGAAATAAAACCACAAATCACTATAAATTGATAAACAAACTGACAGATAAAACACAAACTACATGCTTAAATGCATTTTAAACATTGGTGCTAAAACAATTTTCGCTTATAAATTGATAGTTAATGTCAAAGAAAAAATAGTAAATAATATACATTGAAACAAATATTATTCATTCATTCATTTTCTATTCGGCTTAGTCCCTTTATTAATCCAGGGTTGCCACAGCGGAATGAACCGCCAACTTATCCAGCATGTTTTTACGCAGCGGATGCCTTTCCAGCCGCAACCCATCTCTCAACAAATATTATTATTGTCACAATCACCAGCGATCTTCTCCCCTTAGATCGCTGGTTTACATGCACAAACACCCATGGACTACAAATCCACCATCATATGGACTACATCCCCCATACATGCATACTCTGACATCACACACAACCGGTTCCACATCTTCACTGATTACATCCACAGCTGAAACCGCTCAAGGACTGATTACATACAGCAGTGGTTCTCAACTGGTTTGACCATGGGACCCACATTTTTACATGGTCATCAAGCCGCGACCCAAACTTTTAGGAACTATAATATAATTTTAGGAATTATGATTAATTGGTATTTATTTGTTAACATACACAAATAGTGACAGATAAATCACAAGTCACCAATATTTACAAATAAACAATATTTTATTGCTGTCATTTAACAAAATGTATCAAATTATAGAAATATTACAAAGTAAGGGTAAGGAAAGGTTCAGTTACCATGAACTAAACTGAACTGTTAATAAAACATTAACACTGATCCTGTTGAACAGAACAAATCAGCAAATTACAGTAAAATGATTAAAACAATCATGACAATTTTTACATCTAATATGACAGCAATTATAAACATCTGTTTCACTTAACAGTAATTTGGGAAGCTAATGAGATAACTGAGTATGTGCTTTACTCGTGATAAGAGTTTCAAAGTCTGGGGTGATGGTAGACCTGAAGATCGTGCTCTATGTCCAACCTGTTCCTTTGCTTTGCTGCACCAAGGAAGAGAAGCCACTTTCACACCAATACGTAGTGCTGAATGGTAGGATGGATTTGATCGCACGAATGGCAAAGGACGAATACTCAGAAAGCACTTTGCGGCACCAAAACTGGGAGAGGCTTTACTTCACTGAATTTCTTTTTCAGCGTCTTATCACATGACAGCTCCACAAGCTGATTATCTTTGTTGCTCGGCAATGTCACGCTTTCTACGTCGATTCCAAAGGGAAAGTAGTTGGTACTGTTGTCGCGCGCGCATTTCAAAATAAAAGTCCGGTATAAGCAAAATAAGTTAAAAATTAAACTTTTGTTGTTTTTTTGACCACACACTCCGCGACCCACTGAAAATGTTCCCGCGACCCACTTTTGGGTCGCGACCCACCAGTTGAGAAACACTGACATACAGTATATAAACAGCAAACACACACTCTCCAGTTGCCGAGTCTTGTTGCCTGTTTACAGCTTCATTTCAAAGTGTTTTCCTTGTCTTGTTTTTGCCGTGTTTTGACCTTCGCCTTGTTTTCCTGTTTCTCCCTGTCTGCTGCCATCCTTGTTACCATTTGCCTGCCTATTGACGACGATTCTGGATTTCCCACATAAGACTGTTTGCTCCTGTGCTTATCATTGCTTGTCTGACCACCTCTTTAATAAATCCTGCATTTGGATCCGCATCCTGTTGTCTGCATCCTATCCCTGGTTACAGAAGACTCGGCCACAACATGGATCCAGCGGGTATTGCTATCATGCGTCTTCGGCAGGAAGCAAAGTCTATTGAAGAGTATGTGGAGAAATTCATCGATCTGGCACATCTAACATCAATGAGTGAGGTATGCCTCATGATCTTTTTTCATGGTGGACTGTCTGAGCCATTATACTCTACAATGCGATTGCATGAACCCCATGAGACACTAGGACAATATATTGATTTGGCCTTAAAAATGTCTGGGTCTCCCTTCACCGTAGGCGAGGTGGAGGAAACCCCTAAATGTTTTTTGGGGGGGGGCAATAGACAGCAAGACCCGCCGGCAACGGGACTTGCTGTTCCCTCCAATAACACAATCATGTTGGCATCTCCTATACTCCTGTCCCCTGTTCACCAGCCTAGACCACAGCCAGCTAACAAGATGGCCACCTCCAATCCTCCAGCTAACAAAATGGCCGCTTCCAGTTCCCCAGTTCACAAAATGGCCACCTCCAGTCCTCCAGCTCACAAGATGGCTGTCTCCAGTTCTCCGTGTCACAAAATGGCCACCTCCAGTCCTCCAGGTGACAAAATGGCCACTTCCAGTCCCCCAGCTAACAAGATGGCCACCTCCAGTCCTCCAGCTAACAAAATGGCCGCTTCCAGTTCCCCAGTTCACAAAATGGCCACCTCCAGTCCTCCAGCTCACAAGATGGCTGTCTCCAGTTCTCCATGTCACAAAATGGCCACCTCCAGTCCTCCAGGTGACAAAATGGCCACTTCCAGTCCTCCAGCTAATAAGATGGCCACCTCCAGTCCTCCAGCTAACAAAATGGCTGCTTCCAGTTCCCCAGTTCACAAAATGGCCGCCTCCAGTCCTCCTGTTGACAAAATGGCCGCTTCCAGTCCTCCAGCTCACAAGATGGCCGCCTTCAGTCCTCCAGTTGATAAAATGGCCGCCTCCAGTTCTCCAGCCGACAAAATGGCTGCCTCCAGTCCTCCTGTTGACAAAATGGCCACTTCCAGTCCTCCAGTTCACAAAGTGGCCGTTACCAGCCCTCCAGCTCACGCATGGGTAAGCGCCAATCTGCCACCAGCTCACAAGATGGCTTCCTGTTTCAAGTCCGTTCCGGTTATAGTTCCTGTTCCTGAAATGCCATCACCTGAGCCACCAGAGCTGTCACTGCCAGAGCTGCCAGATCCTCAGTTGCTGCCAGATCCTCAGTCACTGCCAGAGTTTCAGTCACTGCCAGAGCTGCCAGAGTTTCAGTCACTGCCAGAGCTGCCAGATCCTCAGTCACTGCCAGAGCTGCCAGATCCTCAGTCACTGCCAGAGCTGCCAGATCCTCAGTCACTGCCAGAGCTGCCAGATCCTCAGTCACTGCCAGAGCTGCCACATCCTCAGTCGCCGCCAGAGCTGCCAGAGTCGCCGCCGCCAGAGCTGCCAGAGTCGCCGCCGCCAGAGCTGTCAGAGTCGCCGCCGCCAGAGCTGCCAGAGTCGCCGCCGCCAGAGCTGCCAGAGTCGCCGCCGCCAGAGCTGCCAGAGTCGCCGCCGCCAGAGCTGCCAGAGTCGCCGCCGCCAGAGCTGCCAGAGCCGCCGCCGCCAGAGCTGCCAGAGTCGCCGCCGCCAGAGCTGCCAGAGTCGCCGCCGCCAGAGCTGCCAGAGTCGCCGCCGCCAGAGCTGCCAGAGTCGCCGCCGCCAGAGCTGCCAGAGTCGCCGCCGCCAGAGCTGCCAGAGTCGCCGCCGCCAGAGCTGCCAGTCGCCGCCGCCAGAGCTGCCAGAGTCGCCGCCGCCAGAGCTGCCAGAGTCGCCGCCGCCAGAGCTGCCAGAGTCGCCGCCGCCAGAGCTGCCAGAGTCGCCGCCGCCAGAGCTGCCAGAGTCGCCGCCGCCAGAGCTGCCAGAGTCGCCGCCGCCAGAGCTGCCAGAGTCGCCGCCGCCAGAGCTGCCAGAGTCGCCGCCGCCAGAGCTGCCAGAGCCATTGACGCCGCCAGAACCCTCTGAACTCCCCGAATGGCGGGCGCCAGAAACCTCTGAACTCCCCGAATGGCGGGCGCCAGAAACCTCTGAACTCCCCGAATGGCGGGCGCCAGAAACCTCTGAACCCCTCGAATGGCGGGCGCCAGAAACCTCTGAACCCCTCGAATGGCGGGCGCCAGAACCCTCTGAACCCCTCGAATGGCGGGCGCCAGAACCCTCTGAACCCCTCAAATGGCGGGCGCCAGAACCCTCTGAATCCCTCAAATGGCGGGCGCCAGACCCACTTGAATCCCCCGAAGGGCGGGCGCAAGATCCTCCTGAATCCCTTGAAGGGCCAGGGGTACGAGACCCACCTGTGTCCCATGAAAGGCCCGAGCAGTCACCTGTGTCCCAGGAAAGGCCAGAGCTGTCACCTGAGTCCCACGAAAGGCCAGAGCTGTCACCTGAGTTCCACGAAAGGCCAGAGCTGTCACCTGAGTCCCACGAAAGGCCAGAGCCATCACCTGAGTTCCACAAAGGACAAGATTTACCACCTGAGTTTCAGGAAGGGTTGCCAGAGTCGTGTGACGTGCTAGAGACACGTGACTTCCCAGTACCGCCAGAGCCGTGTGACGTCCCAAAGTCTCCTGACCCACTGGGGTTATATGAACTGCCAGTGATCCTTGAACCTGAACCTCCTGACCCACTGGGGTTATATGAACTGCCAGTGATCCTTGAACCTGAACCTCCTGACCCACTGGGGTTATATGAACTGCCAGTGATCCTTGAACCTAAGCCTCCTGACCCACTGGGGTTATATGAACTGCCAGTGCTCCTTGAACCTAAGCCCCCTGACCCACTGGGGTTATATGAACTGCCAGTGCTCCTTGAACCTAAGCCTCCTGACCCACTGGGGTTATACGAACTGCCATTGCTCCTTGAACCCAAGCCTCCTGACCCACTGGAGTTAAATGAACTGCCAGTATCTCCTGAACCCAAGCCTCCAGACCCACTGGGGTTAAACGAACTGCCAGTGTCTCCTGAACCCAAACCTCCAGATCCACTCGGGTTAAATGAAATGCCTGTATCTCCTGAACCCAAGCCTCCTGACCCACTGGAGTTTAATGAACTGCCAGTGCCCCTTGAACCAAAGCCTCCTGATCCATGGGGGTTATATGAACTGCCTGTGCCTGCTGAACCTAAGCCCCAGACCAACTTCAGCTCCATGCTCCAGGCCTCTTACAATTCCACACTCCAGGCCTTCAGCAGCTTCACTCTTCAGGCCTTACGCAGCTCCAGCTCCATTCTCCGGGCCTTCCACGCTCCATGTCCTCAGCAACTTCACTCTTCAGGCCTTACGCAGCTCCAACTCCATGCTCACCGCAGCTCCAACTCCATGCTCCAGGCCCACCGCAGCTCCAACTCCATGCTCCAGGCCCTCTGCAGCTCCACGCTCCGGGCCCTCCGCAGCTCCACGCTCCAGGCCCTCTGCAGCTCCAACTCCATGCTCCAGGCCCTCCGCAGCTCCAACTCCATGCTCCAGGCCCTCTGCAGCTCCAACTCCATGCTCCAGGCCCTCCGCAGCCCCACGCTCCAGGCCCTCCGCAGCTCCAACTCCATGCTCCAGGCTCTCTGCAGCTCCACGCTCCGGGCCCTCCGCAGCTCCACGCTCCAGGCCCTCCGCAGCTCCACTCTCCGGGCCTTAAGCAGCTCCACGCTCCAGGCCCTCCCCAGCTCCACGCTCCAGGCCCTCCGCAGTTCCACTCTCCGGGCCTTCGGCTGCTTCATGCTTCATACACTCCTCAGCTGCATGGTCCTGGCCCTCCATCCCTCCCCCTGTTCCGCCTCCGCTCCACCTCCCGCCTGAACTATGATAGGAGTGTCTGGAAGCCACTCCTTAAAGGGGGGGCTCTGTCACAATCACCAGCGATCTTCTCCCCTTAGATCGCTGGTTTACATGCACAAACACCCATGGACTACAAATCCACCATCATATGGACTACATCCCCCATACATGCATACTCTGACATCACACACAACCGGTTCCACATCTTCACTGATTACATCCACAGCTGAAACCGCTCAAGGACTGATTACATACAGTATATAAACAGCAAACACACACTCTCCAGTTGCCGAGTCTTGTTGCCTGTTTACAGCTTCATTTCAAAGTGTTTTCCTTGTCTTGTTTTTGCCGTGTTTTGACCTTCGCCTTGTTTTCCTGTTTCTCCCTGTCTGCTGCCATCCTTGTTACCATTTGCCTGCCTATTGACGACGATTCTGGATTTCCCACATAAGACTGTTTGCTCCTGTGCTTATCATTGCTTGTCTGACCACCTCTTTAATAAATCCTGCATTTGGATCCGCATCCTGTTGTCTGCATCCTATCCCTGGTTACATTCATTCATTCATTTTCTTGTCGGCTTTGTCCCTTGCGGGGTCGCCACAGCGGAATGAACCGCCAACTTATCCAGCACGATTTTACGCAGCGGATGCCCTTCCAGCCGCAACCCATCTCTGGGAACTTCCACACACACATTCACACTCATACACTATGGACAATTTAGCTTACCCAATTCACCTGTACTGCATGTCTTTGGACTGTGGGGGAAACCGGAGCACCCGGAGGAAACCCACGCGAACCCAGGGAGAACATGCAAACTCCACACAGAAACGCCAACTGACCCAGCCTAGCCGAGGTTCGAACCTGCAACCCAGCGACGTTCTTGCTGTGAGGCAACAGCACTACCTACTGCGCCACTGGGTTGCCCTCCCTGGTTAAAATTATTCACTAATTATTGAACATTGTTATTCAATTATAAATTATTACATCTCGTTAAATGACTTATTTTTCAATTATTTCCTAACAGTTTTGATCACTAATTTACAACAATTAATTCATTTTTGTCTTTGCCATGATGACAGTATTTTACTAGTTATTTTGCAAAATACTAAGATTCAGAATAAAGTCAATGGACAAAAGTAGTTTGTTGTGGGTAATAAAAATAATTAAAAATGTATTTTATTCCTGTTAACCCAAAAGAAAAAAGACTATCTCCAGACAAAAAATATAATATATATACACACACAGTTGAAGTCAGAATTATTTGCCCTCCTTTGAATTTTTTTTTCTTTTTAAAATATTTCCCAAATTAGCGAGGAAATTTTCACAGTATGTCTCATAATATTTTTTCTTCTGGAGAAAGTCTTATTTGTTTTATTTCAGCTAGAATAAAAGCAGTTTTTAATAAAAAAAAAAAATATTTTAAGGTCAATATTATTAGCCGATTATTATTATTATTATCGATTATTATCGATAGTCTACAGAACAAACCATCATTATACAATAACTTGCCTAATTACCCTAACCTGCCTAGTTAACCTAATTACCCTAGTTAAGCCTTTAAATGTCACTTTAAGCTGTATAGAAGTGTCTTGAAAAATATCTAGTCAAATATTATTTACTGTCATCATGGCAAAGAGAAAATAAATCAGTTATTAGAAATGAGTAGGCCCACACGGAATCTGACCGTGCAGAATTCCGCAGATTTTCCGCAGATTTCCAGCCCATCATTAATTCTGTTTATTTACTTGAGTAAATGTGTGTAAATCTGAATTTATTCAGTTTTTTAATGACACATATTTCACATATTCAGGTTTTAGTTATGAGACTCCCAAAATAATTCTGCAGAAATCCGCAGATTTTTACCAAAATTCTCAGCAGAAATTGCAAAAAACGTCCGCAGATTCCGTCTGGCCCTAGAAATGAGTTATTAAAACTATTATGTTTAGAAATGTGTTGAAAAAAATATTCTCTCCGTTAAACAGAAATTGGGGAAAAAATAAACAGGGGGACTAATAATTCAGGGGGGCTAACTTCAACTCTATATAGGAAATGTTGTGGAAAATGTCCTTGCTCCGTCACTTTAGGAAGTATTTAAAAACAAACTAAAATTTTACATGAGGGCAAATAATTTAACCTTTAACACCACTGTTAACAATTTCCTGTAGAATTTACAGTAAATTAGAGGCGCAGCAGTTAGCCAGTAACTTACTGTAAATCAATTACAGCACATGTACTGTATTTACATTAACACCACTTACATTGCTGTATGTGTGTGTATTTAAAGAATTTTATGTATATCCTTACTGTAAAATAAACAGTAATTTTCTCAATGCAACTTTAAAATACAGTAAAATACGGTTCATATTACAGTTAAATACTGTTTAATATACAAAAATCTTTAACAGTGTGTATAATAAATGCGAACACAGTGTAACACCATCAACATATTTCCAACTGCTTTTGTCAAATGATAAACAGGTATGTGCCAAACGGATGAACCTGAAGTGAACAGCAAAGCTGAGAAGAAACCCAATGTGAAGCCCAAACAGGTGAAAGCACCAAGAAAGCCTCTCTCTGCCAAAACTAAAGTGAAAAGCACTCCTGACCGCCCGAAAGAAGAGCAGACGTCACTTACTCAGGTGCTGCAGAAGGGAAAGTTCAGGAAAGTTGGAGAAACTCTGACGGTTGGAGCTGCAGAAACACTGGAGCTCAGGTGTAAAGGAAACCCCGTGCAGTGGACCGTTCCTGAATATCTGCAAGAAGACCATGAAGGACGACTGAGGTAAAACACACAGGCCATGTCCACATGTAAACGGGTATTTTTATAAACCGAGGTTTCTCCTGCTTTAGTTTTTTAAATCTCTGTCCACATGAAACTGACAAAACGCATGTTCAAGGTCCCATGAAGTACTTTGAAATGTGCATTTTGTTTATTCGATGAAAAATAACGAGAGGGTGGGGTGGGGCATAGAGTAGCTCCTCCACTTTTCGAAAGCAGCCAATAGTGTTTTGTTTTATCACAGCTCTGACAGTGAGAGTGGTTGAGCTCAAGCGCATCAAATGAAAAGCAAATGAGAAGCGTCTTGAAAGGGGCGGGGCATGTCAGATACTAGAAAGCATTTGATTGGTCAGAAGATTTGACGAGAAACTGAAGTATGAGGTGACATGAAAAAAAAAAAAAACGCTGATTCATTTAGGCGGAAGTGACAAACTACAAGCTTTACATGTTTATATCAGTTTTATATCTTCTAAACGTGATTTATGTCACTGTTTTGTAGCACCTTAGCTTATAGATATCCTTGAAGACTAACATATTGATACTAACATCTAAAAAATGTTATTTTAATTTGACTGGACCTTTAAGGACACGCTGAACCAACAGGGGGCGATAATGACACTTTTATGCTGAGTTCACCCCAAAGGTGAAATTAAGTATTTTTGCGGGTAAATTGCATACAAGTCAATGCAAGCGTGAGAACAGAGGTCAAACAATGCGGAATGCACGATACGTTTTCCTCATTCTCGTTTTGGCCATGTTGGCCAATAAGAAAGAAGAATACAGCGTGCATGCTGACGTCATGAGGCGAAAACTCTGGTCGTAGTGTCCACACCGCACTGTAAAGGGCTTCACACACCGGATGCGCCGCTCAGCACCGCGACACAGCACGCACATGACAGTTGAAAGTATCGCACACCAGATGCACACATTCGCATGCTATTTAAAACGAAACAAATCAGATGGCGATTTGTGGCGTGGCAGAAATATGAACCGTGTCCTGAGTCGTGGCTGGGCGTTGCGGACAGCTGCCGACTTGCGGCACCGGTGTGTGTACCCTGATAGAAACCTATGTTTAGAATTCTGAAATGTGTGGCACCATGAAACCCCCCACTTTCAGTTCAAGTCTATCTCAGAGATTTTTTTTAAAAATGCTCCGAGATGGGCGTGGAGCAGCGCTGTGAGCAGCGGGAGGAGTGGGGCGTGGCCGACAGAGCAGGGAAAAAAAAAAGTGGAGCGAACTGTCAGTCGGCTCACAAAATAAGACACAAACCGTGAGGTGACCCAGGATTTTATAGTTTACAAAGTTAAAATGCAAAGAAATAAACAGTAACTTAATGTCCTGCTACATTTCTCATTCGTAATTTCATATACACATAACCACAATTTGTTATATCATTATAAAGATAATCATGTTTATATAAACGGGGCTGCACAGTGGTGCAGTGAGTAGCACGCTCGCCTCACAGTCTCTGGTTCGAGCCTCGGCTGGGTCAGTTGGCCTTTCTGTGTGAAGTTTGCATGTTCTCCCCGTGCTCGCGTGGGTTTCCTTGAGGTGCTCCGGTTTCCCGCACAGTCTAAAGACATTCGGTATAGATGAATTGGGTAGGCTAAATTGTACATAGTGTATGTGTGTGAATGGGTGTGTATGGATGTTTCCCAGAGAGGGGTTGCAGCTGGAAGGGCATTCGCTGCGCAAAACATATGCTGGATAAGTTGGCGGTTCATTCCGCCGTGGTGACCCCAGATTAATAAAGGGACTAAGCCAAAAAGAAAATGAATGAATGAATGTTTATATAAAAACTATAAACGAGGAGGACTTCTCTCCTTCGCAATCCCCGGGTTTGAATGCAGACACCGTGGATAGCAAAGCAGTCTCTTGCCCTGTCTATTCCAACCATTGACCCTGCTGGTAATCTGGAGGATTTTCAACATGTGCGAACACAACAGCACGGATAAAGGCGATGTGTCTGAATGGTAACCTGATGGTAACAAACTCCACTGATAAAAGACAAAGTCCGCCATTCTCCAATTCTCGTACAGCTCTCCCGGCAACAATACTTGCTGCAAACCAGGGACGTTGCTAGACATAAAGCTCTACTGGGGCACACCCCACCCCTAAAAAAAATAATAATAATAGAAATAATAAAAATAAAAAATAAATAAAAATAATAGTATATATATATATATATATATATATACACACACACACACACACACACACACACACACACACACACACACATTATACACGACAAATGATTAATAAATAAAAGTATTATTGTTATTGTACAATTATTATTTTAAATTACAGAAATTATTCCTAAATGTAACTGGAAAACAACGTAAAGACACAACTGGAGTGATGCTAAGATCATTTAAGAAATCTTTTGCATGAATAATAATTTCATTTGAATGAAGTTCTACAGACAATTCTATAGAATACAAAAAAACATGTTAAGAAGAATTATCGAATTATCTGCTGTCTTAGACATGGCCGAGAATGAGGTTTATTAAGTCTTTACCTCCCTGACTCGTCATCCCTCCTTTTTACTTCATAAAAAATCTATCAGGAGGCATGCTTAGTAATCATATTATTTAAACTTTAGTTATGTCGACTTACAAAACTCACTGCGTGCCGTCACCTCCGCATAAAAGGCTCTTACGGCGGTTTCACAATGCATAAGCGGCGCGTGAGCAGTAAGTACTTTTTTTGGCGTGCATGTTAACAACCGGGGCTCGCACCGGGAGAAGAGCAGCGCGTCAAGCAGGGTCCAGCAGAAGCGGTGTGTGAGGTACGCGGGTGTGGTTTTCTGCGCACATGCAGAGATGCGTCAGTTTGCTTTTTGATTAAACTACATTGCTTACACCAGCGTTGGTTCGGTTGTACATAGAGAATAACGTCTTTATTCCGGGAGTACCACTCTTAATAAATACACTTTGCATATGAAGTAAATCATATTCATAACTCAACACATTTACTGGGGCACTGGCTATTTTTACTGGGGCACGTGCCCCAGTAAATTGGGTCTAGCAACGCCCCTGCTGCAAACCAACAGCTTTGCTGTATCAGCCCTGACAGTATCGCGGGGAAAACCATGCAACAAACCCTGTGGATCTCGGAAACAAACACATATGACCCGTGTCTCACCTACTCATTGGGTCTCCCAGCTTGGCAGGTCTGCTTTGGCTTCAAAAAGCACGTGCTCTCATGAATAATTAAGAAGGGTCTTCTCATAGGATAAGAAAACTCCGCTATGAATAATAATGAGAAACCGATGCATCACTCCAATTGCAGTTTCAAGAGGTCCCACTTAGATATGCTTAGCATTTATAGCAGGTTTGGCATAAGGGGATCCGAGATCAGGTAGGTCTCGAGAGCTCCCGCTTAGAAAAGGGAGGAAAAGGAGGAGATGGGGTGGAAAGGGGGATTCTTCCAAAACGAAGATAGAGCAGTAGGGAGAAAACAATCCATTTATAGTAAGCTTGGATCACTCTGATTGGATTATTACTGATTACAGATGAGCAGCCAGTCATGCTCAATCATATCACGTGCTCCTCTCGAAATTAGTTTATGAAACTTCACTTTGCGCTACGTCACCGATTTTTATCCCGCCCCAATAATCATTTTAAACCCAGATGATGAGATTAGCTGACAAAAGCTCAAAATTATCCAGTTTTCCCCACAATTAAAGCTGACAGCTGCTAACGTTGTCTTAACTGATGCTCAACACACACAAATCTGTTCCAATCTCAAAAAAAGTACTCCAGGGTTTCTTGAACCTTTAAAGACTGTGTGTATCGAAATTTTCGGAGACTTTTATTTCAGTATGTTGATGTACTTCCAACAGGTTATATGCACAGCTAGTGTTTTTCAGCCAATGATGAACTTCCGGTTTAAAGGTTTATTGACTATTTTCAATTTCATTAGGTTCCTTTTACAGCATCGATGTTGTAATGTGATTAAAATACATTCAGTTAAAAAGACTTAAGCATCCATTTGGTTGTTAAAGCGTGAAGAACGTTTAAAGGCAGGCGCCGTCATTAGCAGCAGGTTACTACAAAAAATCCATTTAAAATACTGGATTAAAATTAATTTCCATATTTTAAAACATGGCGCGGAAAAGTAGAGTTTAATGCAGTGTTTCTTGTTTGGTCTGATACCCACTTTATATCATATCTCAGACAGGCAGTGAAGATCACATCATTTGTTTTGCAGAACAAATCTCCCCAAAAGGGGACAATAAAGTTTACAGTAACAGTAATGATCTTACACTGGATCTGACAATTGCATTGGTTGTCTTTAAAGCGTCCACTGCTGTTTCTGTCTGTTTTCAGGATAGCTCAGCACGAGCGTTACGGCACGCTGATTGTGGCTAATTCAACAGCAGCAGATACTGGAGAATACACCTGCTTCCCTGTGTACTGTGAAGAGAAAGACTGCAGGAAGATATATGACAAGGCCGTCAAAGTCTACATCTTTTTCTCAGGTACAAAACACAGTAAAAAAAAAGGTTTCCTCCAACAACATTTAGGCCCAATCCCAATTCTATTTTTGTGCCCCTACCCCTTCCCCTTGGCCCTTAAAACTGAGTGTTAAGGGGAAGGGCTCCAAAATGTACCCCTAAGAATTGGGACAGCACTACAGCTCCTGCACACGTCATCATATGTCATCGCGATCTCTTGCTTCATATGAGATCAGACGATCGCGACTGCTGTAGTGATTCCAGTTGTGTTATTTTTTGGTATTTATCTTCAGGAAATCACTTGAGGCAACGATATCATGTTAAGACCGTAACTGTACTGTGCATTTATACCATGGCCATAATCATCGATGTAAACACACCAAAAACAACATTACATTATAGCAGACACTGTAAAAAGCTCATTCCCAGCCACTAGACTTTTCTGACAGGGTATTCGAGTGTCAGAATGTTGTGGGACTGCTGTACAGGAGTTATTATTAGGGATTATAGATTGCGAAACTTAGCGGTTTTTATTTTAGCGGGTTTTTTTTAAAGCATGATCGTAAAACAGGAACGCGGTTATGAATATATTAAAACATGTGCTTGTTTGTTGTAAAAACTCGTAATAATGACAAAAAATACTAATTTGTGGATCTCCTTACTTCTGGGTGCAGCTGTGGCTGGTGTATTCTGGGAAATTTTCTTACCCTTGGTTTCGAGTGTGGTCCTGAAAAATTTTAGTTCGAAGGGGTATATAGCCCTTGCCCTTAGCCCTACGCCTTCAAGCTAAAGAGAATTGGGACACCCCTACCTCTTCACTGGAACGAGCAAAACGAGGGATAGGGGGAAGGGGAAGGGCTAAAGGGTAGAATTGGGATTGGGCCTTAATGTTAAATGTTGTGCCATTTTAAATAGTATGAGAAAGAAAAACAGCAAAAAGTCCCACAGTAATGTCAACAAAAAGCATAAAAAGTGATTTACCGTATTTATTAAAGGGCACCTATGATCACAGTCCCAGTGATTTTGAGCCCCACCACTACGTGACGTAGAAGTGGGGTTTTCCCCACCCACCGATTGATTGACAGGCGTCCTGTTTCTATAATAACGTGTATACACATGTCCACAGAACATTTATTTGCAAAGAAACAGTAAAATATCTGTTCAACTCTCTGTGGGTTTTATGAGTTTAAAACGTTTGAAATAAAGACAGTCAGTGGCGGTTCTAGTTTAAATGGCACCCTGGGTGAACCACCCGATATATAAGCACATGAGTGGCGTGTATTTTATCTGTGTGCATGTAAACAACCGGGATCCATAGCATACCAGGAGCAGAAGGAGCAGCGCGTGAGGTGCGCAGGAAGGGTTCTCTACGCGCATGCGTCAGTGTTGTTTCAGTTGCACACACAGTAATAAACTTGCGCGTGGAAAAGTAAAAAAAAAAAGTCAATCGTACCTCAAAGCTTTTACTGGGGCACGTTTTTTTGTTTTTTTTTGCACCGTCTCCCCGTGCTGCCCCCAGCAAGATGCCGCCCTGGCCGATCGCCCATATTGCCCATGCCTAAATCCGCCACTGAAGACAGTAAAATCACTGTAATTCTTAACTGCTATAATTACCACGGGCACATGGTGTCAGTAAACACTAATATTTATATATATATATATATATATATATATGTGTGTGTGTGTGTGTGTGTGTGTGTGTGTGTGTGTGTGTGTGTGTGTGTGTGTGTGTGCGTGCGTGTGTGTACTGCAAACGACATTTGTATGTGACTCATCGTTTCAGAAAGGCTTGAATAAACTCCACCACAAACACATGGAATAATCTTACTTGGTATGTTTAACTAATGAGCTGTATTTCAGCTTCATCCGTGTCTGTCTCTATCACTGACTGCTGTTTATCTGATGTAACGCAAGAGAAGCAGACACGCACATGTGGGAACGGTGGGCGGAGAGTAGCAGCTCATTTGCATTTAAAGCCACAGGCTACAAAAACCGCTACACTGTACTCAGACACTAAATGGGCAGATTCTGGAGGCTGTAATAAATGATCTGGGCCCTTTAAAGAGCCTTACTGTTACCCATTTTACTGTAGCATGTTTACAGTTTAAATCAATGCAGTTTTTTTTACTGAGTATGACTGTGTGTGTCTTGACCTCTCAGACCCTCAGGAGTTGTTTGTACCGTCCTCTGACTATTACGAGGTCCTTCAGCTCCGCACAAACTGGCCGGCCATCCTACCCTGTCGGGTGACCTCCCCGCTGGCCACAGTGACCTTACACTGTGAGTTTCCTCCAGCAGAAGTGAAGGTGGACGGAAGAGAAATCTCCTTTAATGCGCAGAAGGGCTTCACCATCCACAGACCCCAGCAGCAGCACTCCGGCTCGCTCTACTGTGTGGCCAGTCTGGGTAACCTGCGGCAGAGCTCCACCAAATATATGCTCATCTATGTCAACTGTGAGTGAGGCCTTGCATATTTACTGACCATTCATCTTCAAGAATATTATCATTGTTGTTTTAACAATGAGCAGACAATGGCCCACAAAATATTTCATGTTTTGTCTGGTCAACTTCATTTCATTTGTAAATATACGTCTTTCCTGTCATTCAGACCTGCAACACATTCCAGAAAAAGTTGGGACAGGAGCAGTTTAGGGCAGTAATCAGATAAATTGGTTAAATAATGATGTGATTTGAAACAGGTGATGCCAACAGGTGATTGCAATTATGATTTGGTACAAAAACAGCATCCAAGAAAGGTCTAGTCCTTTAGGAGCTAAGATCCTTGCTGAACAATCCAGCTTAAACCAGCCTAAGCTGGTTGGCTGGTTTTAGCTGGTGGACCAGGCTGGTTTTAGAGGGGTTTTGGCCATTTCCAGGCTGGTTTCCAGCCATTTCCAGCCTGGTCTTAGCTGGTCAGGCTGGGAGTTGACCAGCTAAAACCAGCTTGACCAGCCAAAACCAGCTATGTCCAGCTTAAACCAGGCTGGTCAAGCTGGTTTTAGCTGGTTTAAGCTGGTCATGTTCCAACCTGACCAGCTTAGACCAGACTGGAAATGGCTGGAAACCAGCCTGGAAATGGCCAAAACCCCTCTAAAACCAGGCTGGTCGACCAGCTAAAACCAGCCAACCAGCTTAGGCTGGTTTAAGCTGTTTTTTTCAGCAGGGATGGGCTGAGGATCACCAGTTTGACAAACAATACCCAAGAAAATGATTAAAATGTTTAAAAACAATGTTCCTCAAAGAAAGCAGGAAGACATTTGGATATTTCACCTTCAACAGTGCATAAAATAATGAAAAGATTCAAGGAATCTGGAGGAATTTCAGTGCGTAAAGGACACGGTCGCAAGCCTAAACTGAACAACTGTAAACTCTGATCCCTCAAGTGGCACTGCATCAAGAATCCTCATTCATCTATAAGCGATATCATCACATGGCCTCAGGACTACTTTGGCAAATCTTTGTCAACCACAATACATAGTTACATTCACAAATGCCAGTGAAAACTGTAAGGTGTCAAAAGGAAGCCCTATGTTAACAGTGTCCAGAAGCGATATCGACTTCTCTGGGCTCGGAGGCATCCAGGATGGAGCATCACACAGTGGAAATGTGTACTGTACAGACCCCCTAGTTTTGTTCGATTCCACGATCGCTGAATCTGATGCAAAATCAAAAAAATAAAAATAAAATCCTCCAAAATTCTTAATTAAACGCAAAATAATCACAAAAAACAGAAATAATCTCATAAAACATCAAATTCCAAACCATGTAATCAAAATATATTTATTTCAGTTTGCAATTAAATGTTTTACATCAGTGGTTTTTAACTCCAGTCCTCGGGCCCCCCCACCCTGCACATTTTGTGTCTCTTTTATTTGACACACAAGGATCAGTTCATGGATCTCGCTGTTAATGAGCTGATGATCTGAATCAGCTGTGTTAAGTAAGGAAGACATACAAAATGTGCAGGGCAGGGGGCCCGAGGACTGGAATTGAGAACCACTGTTTTACATGACTTATATACATTGCATACGCAGCGCACATGATGTATTTGAGTGTTCTCCTCACAATCCCTGCTCCCTCACAATCATTACACGGAATGGGGGGCGGGGGAGTTTTAAAAGATAAGATATAGACATCTGGTGGCGCGAATTGGGCATTTTGTGCGTTTGACACAGTTCAGACTGCAAAAGAAAGTTGGAGCAAACAGCGCAATGAAACAAACAGATGGAGATTGGTTCATGAATGACGGCCGCTGGATGTGACCAAATTGAAGGACATTATTTGTGTTTTACATGTATGGCTGGTATTATGATGTTTGTCAAATTGATAAATTATTTCGATTAACTCTTTCCCTGCAGTTAACGAGAGAAAACGTTTTCCTGTCATTGACGAGTTTTACGGCAATTCGTGTTGTAGGTGTATTAAGGTAGGGGAAGCCCTAACGCATGTCCTATGCGTGACATGATGTCAGCTGCTCCAGGGAGTGAAATCTGAGAGAAAGTAAGTTTGTGGCTAAAAATAAAGAGTATTACAACCTTCCTTTGGCTTAATCTCTACCGTTTCAGATCTTGTCTTGACAAGAGACCAAAATAAAGAAGGTTTGTTTTTATGATTAGTGTCATTGTTTTAGATTGCACCCCTAACGTAGTAGGTTACCTAATATGGTAAATAAATGTAATTTTTTACATTTATATATATATATTTTTTTTTTAACCACAAAATTGTTTGCAAATTTCTTGGAATTACTGCCACAAAATGGCCACCGACATCGTCATTTTTATCGCAAAAAAATCACAAAAAATTGAGAATAACTAGGGGGTCTGATTGTAGGATGAATCAGTATTTCAGCTATTTTTAGGGAGAAATAGACACCGTGTGATTCGAACCAAAGGAAAAAAGGATCATCCAGATTGTTACCAGCAACGAGTTCAAAAGCCAGGGTCTGTCATGGTATGGGGTTGTGTCAGCGCCTTTGGCAAAAGTAACTTGCGCTTTCTGTGACACACCACTAAGGCAGAAAAGCACATAGAGATTTTGAAGCACAATATGCTGCCTTCTTTTCCAGGGACGGCCATGAAAATTTCTACAAGACAATGCAAAACCACATTCTGCACACATTACAAAAGAGAAAGAGGATACAGGTACTTGACTGGCCTGCCTGCAGTCCCGACCTGTCTCCAATAGTGAATGTGTGGTGCATTTTGAAGCGCAAAATGTGACAATGAAGACCCAGTACTGTTGCTCAACTTAAGACTTGTTTGCAGGAAGAACAGGACAAAATGCCACCTAAAACACTCGGTGTCTTCACTCCCTAAACGTTATAGCAACATTACAAAGTGGTAAATGCTTTACTGTTCCAACTTGTTTTGAAATGTGTTGCAAGACCCAAAATTGTAATACATGTGTATTTAGAAAAAAAAAAAACTATAAAAATCATAAGGAACACATTAAATACTGTCTGCTGTATTGTCTGCAATGAAATACAAGTCAAAGTAAATTTAGAAATCACTACTTTCTTTTCTATTTAGGTTTTCTATACTCTTCCAACTTTTTCTGATTTAGGGTTGTATTAAATTTACAGTTTTCCATATTTTTAAGATTTATTTTTTCCCATTTTTTTTTTTTGTTTTGTTTTTGTATTACATTATGGGATCATGATCTTTCCTTAACTTGTTGAATATTCCTTCACAATTATCCCACAATGTCAAAGCAAACAAGTGAGAAGTGTGTAAATATAAATGTACCCTTTCAGATCCCGCCGCTCCTCCGTCTCCTGCGCTCCAGGCGTCCTCTGAACCTGTGGCAGTGGGACAGAACCTCCAGGTGTCCTGTACTGTGATCGGGGAGCAGGACGTTCTGGTGGACTTTACCTGGGAATATCCTGGACAGCAGGTGTGCACAGCTCATTATACTCAAATAGATTCAGCATATTATTCATTTTTAAATATGCCTTGCACTAAAAACATTACCCATGCACTGTTAAAATGAACATTCATATTTATAAATAATAACATTAGTCAAATAAAACAATAAGAGATATAGAAACAATAAGAAAACACAAATAGCAATGCTTAATGAAGCAAGTTAAGACACATTAACAGCAGATTAATACTTGCTAAAACCTAAGGAGAACAAGTGAGTTTTAAGAAGAGATTTTATTTTAAGAGACTTTAATATGTTACATTTTCATTTTTAATTAAGTTTAAAGAGTTTTTTTTATAATAGAACAATACATTTTCCAGGATTTTTGGGGTGAAAATATTTTCTAAACCATTTTTTAATATAAAATAGAAAATAATGTTTAAACTTTGTTAAATTTCTTAATAAAAAAGTAGTTTAAAATCATCAATCTGAAGCAAATGGTTATATATCTAAAATTGATAAAATTCTGATAACACAATGTAAATCTTAAGAATTTTATAACAGTATATCAGACTACTTATTGTATATAAAATTCATATAAATATGAATCCAGCTGTCACGCTATATCTTCAATTAACATCTTGTTTAGATGGAAAAAATGCAATGCAATACAATGCTAACTGAGCAATGAACAAATAAAAGTACTACTGATGTATCATGTTTGACGCTCATATTTCAATTTAATTCAATTTCAATTCAATTCATGTTTGAAACGGCTCGATTTTTGTTTTTCAATAACTGTTTCTAAACTAAAAATCCATTGACCAAACTGACCCCCTTGTATATTGTTTTCCCCAATTTCTGTTTAACGGAAAGAAGATTTTTAACCCATTTCTAAACATAATAGTTTTAATAACTAATTTCTAATAACTGATTTATTTTATCTTTGCCATGATGACAGTAAATAATATTTGACTAGATATTTTTCAAGACACTTCTATACAGCTTAAAGTGACATTTAAAGGCTTAACTAGGTTAATTAAGTTAAAATTAGGGTAATTAGGCAAGTTATTGTATAATGATGGTTTGTTCTTTAGACCAGTGGTTTTTAAAGTGGGGGTCGGGACCCCCCGAGGGGTCACGGGACAATGAAGGGGGGTCACTTGGCAATTTCCAAAAATCAAATTCATTTTATTAAACTATTAGAATGACCATATTTTATCCATAACCTACCGAAAAACAAAAAAATAGTTAGTAACATTGTTAACATGTTAATAATAAACATTAAAAACCACATGCAAATAAAAAGGCACCAGTCTTTCTATTTTTTTTGCGACCCCTGGGGTGATTATGTTATATTAAAGACAATGCAGCACATTGATTTCATGGCATCAGGTTAAATTTTCTGACACCTTTACAGCACACACATACATAAAGATAAATACAGGCCACAACTGAACATGGAGGATGGTCTCCGAGTGGTGTTCTCCAAAATTAAACGATGAATAGATTTGGGCCTATTGGTATGTGTGCGCCATTGTGTGCAAGGTTTATATGTTTATAACCACCTCCGAGAATATTGGGGGTCGCGAGTCACTGGCATTGCTATTTTGGGGGTCGCAGGCTGAAAAGTTTGGGAAACCCTGCTGTAGACAATCGAAAAATATAAATATTGCTTAAGGGGGCTAATAATATTGACCTTAAAATGTTTTGTTTTGTTTTATTTAAATTAAAAACTGCTTTTAATTTAGCCGAAATAAAACAAATAAGACTTTCTCCAGAAGAAAAAATATTATAGTAAATACTGTGAAAAATTCCTCGCTCTGTTAAACATCATTTGGGAAATATTGATCATTTGGGAGGACTTCAACTCCATATAAAATTTGAATCAGTCTTTTTTATTGATTGTAACACTGTTTGCATTTACCTGTGTTTAGATTGGGCGTCCGCTGTACACGCAGGACAGTGTGCAGACAGTGCAGCTGGACGGACAGAATCGGCAGCGAACGCAGTCAGTGCTGCTGGTGGACGAGGTCCGAGAGGTGGATCAGGGCATTTACACCTGCACAGCGCAAAACCTGCAGGGATCCAGATCTGCGTCCACCTCCGTCAAAGTGCAGAACACACAGAGCTCCACCAGGCCAAAGAAAGTCCATCAGAGAAGACCAGCAGAAGCCTGAAACCACACATAACACGCTCCAGTAAACATAATGCACTGTGCGTTTCCCACTGTGTGCAGATATAGGCCAGAGTGGACATTAGATTACAAAGTGTGCACTGATCCTGCGGCAATAAAGTGTAATACATCCATTTTACTTCAGCTTAGTCTCTATTTCAGAGGTCGCCACAGCGGAATGAACCGCCAGCTATTCCAGCATATGATTTTTACGCAGTGGATGCCCTTCCAGTCTCAACCCAGTATTGGGAAACACCCATACACTCTCATTCACATACTCATACACAGGGCCGCTGCTGGCCAAAATGGTGCCCTATGCGAAATTTTATTGTGGTGCCCCCACAGAGGAACAAAAACACACAAACATATGTTTAAACATGTATTTATTTATTTATATGGATAAATGTGCATTTAAACACTCAAAATTATACTTAAACATTCAAATATTTACATTACAAAATAATAGTTTACATCAAAATAAACACTGACATGTGTTCTGCAGAAGCATTCCCAATTTCAAACTTTACAAAAGGTAAGGAATAAAACCCTCTCTGTACCTGTAGAGATGGGCAGTCCTCAGGCCTGCATCCTGTCTCTGTGTCTACCTGTGCAGCTGCTGATGCCTCTGGAGCAGTGCTGGATCAGGCCACCTCATCTTCTTTTGTGACAATTTTCAGCATTGAAGCTCCATATTCAATACAGAAGAAATTAGTCATTTTGAGAAAAACTCATGACATACTATTAAAACAATGAGCTAGTCAAGCACTCTTAATAATGTGTCTAAACTACAACCAAAATGTGGATTTAACTTGCACTATAATCTATGGTGACAAACACTGACTCTCACTGTCAGTATAAATCAAAGACATTTGTGGTTTTTAAGAAATAAAAAGTGTATTAAAATGAGTGTATTTTTAAACAAAAACTTTAACATTCAGAAAAAAAATAATCATTAATGAATTCATGCTTTTATATAATATTAGATTTTATATTATTGATCTTTCAGATATTACAGAATGAGTCAGTTTTGTTATTTCATATAGTAATGTACAAAAATGAAAAACCGGCCTAAAACACACCAATCCACCGATGTAAAGACTAAAGAGACTTTATTGTCATTGCAGTGATACAAGCAATAACAACAGCAGCAATAAGAAATGTATAGAAATAGACAAAACAATAAACAACTGCAAAGAATTATATAATATATAATTATATAACATAATATAATAACTATTTAATAATAAATAATACAGTGAAATAATTGTGCAGTGCGTGTGTATGTAGCTGGTGTGCAAACAGAATTGTCAAGTATTGCACAAGTTAATAAAATAATTGAGTTTGTGTATTTATCAGCAACATGGGGAAGAGGGGCAAACGCGAAAAGTCATAAAACATGTCCTGTCACAGTTTAAAGCACAATGCAGAGCCGCAAAGCAAAAAAACTGAACGTAAACAACAAAAAATAAGGCCGATTTGGTGCAGTTGTGGCGGAGTTTAAACTAGCCACACTAGTGAACGAGCAAAAATATGCTTTCCAGATTCATGGAAGTTACCTGAAAATGATGCACGCGATTCATCTTGCACTTTTTTTTCTCTTCTCGGCTCCAGACTGCTGTTGTCTTCCCGGGGATAGAGCTGCAACTTGCATCAATTATAGCAGCCGCACAGATAAGTGGACCGGACCGGACCGCGTCTATGCGCGTACACGGAAAAATTACGTCACATGTTTGTTTTTGCGTTCGTCATAAAATGAATTTTTTAAATGTATTTAAGAACATATTATCAACATACATTTATTTACACTTAGTTTATGTTAATATTATTAAATAAATGTTAATTTTTTTTTTTTGAGCAACCGTCTGATATGGTGCCCCCCTCCGGAGCTGAGGCCCTACTCAGCCTGCGTACTCTGCGTATAGGCAGCGGCGGTACTGCTCATACATGCCCATAGGCAGCCTGGTGAAAGGGGTGGTTATTTTTTCTCAATAAGTAGACCTTTTTGCAATTATATGCTCATTTTCTATTAAATTATGAAATTTAAATACTCCATTTTAGTGATATTTTAAGCACTATTCTGAATTAACTTGTCGCATGGTCATCATAAGCACACTTTTTGACTATTTTAGCCAAAATAGTATTCAAATCAATTTTAATATGGGACACTTTTGGTGCTTCACACCTTTTTATTGGTCATTTTTTGTTTCAAAAATAAAGCCAAAGATTTAAAATAAAAGATACTTGTAAAATTTTTCTCAATTTAAAAACAATACAGTAGTGAAAAACGACGTCATGCGTCATGCACAACTGGATGTTGGACTCACGAAACTGATTAGCTAAAGTCATGCGAGCCAACAGAGGATTCCGTTCGGTCTTAAAGCCTCTTTTAATGGCTTATTTTCACCATGATGGCATAGCAGTCAAAATAGGACAAATAAGCTCATGTATGGGATAAATTATGGACCTTTGCCAGTAAGGGGTGGGCCGTAATAAATAACAAAACGGGAGGGTGACGAAGATGGGTCTAAAATACAGGAGGGTGGCGGGAAAAACTGGAGTGTTGGCAGGTATGCTCACACATACACTCTGCACTCTGACTACTTCAATATTGTTGATAAGCCGTGGTGGGCATTTCACTCTGTCTCGCGCTGAACACTGTCGACCAATCACAACAGGCTGTCATCGGTCCAATCGGCACAGATTAGCTTCGTGCTAAGGAGGGGTTTGGGAGCAAATGAATCGCTGAACGAATCGTATGGGAGTCGCTGGGATAATTAGGTAAAAATAAATGCATATTATAAGACAATGAAAGTGTTTTTTGACCTTGCATGCATATCAGCCTGTTGTTGGAGACCCTTAAAACCAAAATATGACCCTTTTTAATGAATAATAGGGGCTCTTTAATGCCCTCCTGCATTGGGTTCACACATATACTCTGCACTTTGACTACTTCAACAATGTTGATAAGCCATGGTGGGCATGTCTCACGTGGAACACAGTCGACCAATCACAACAGACTGGGTCATCGGACTAATCAGTGCAGATTCGCATTGTGCTAAGGAGGGGTTTGGAAACAAATGAAACACTAAATGAATCATATGGGAGTCTTTGGGATAATTAGGTAAAAATAAATGCATATTATAAGACAATGAAAGTGTTTTTTGACCTTGCATGCATATCAGACTGTTGTTGGAGACCCCCAAAACCCCCAAAACCAAAATGGCATTTTTTATTGCATAATAGGGGCTCATTAATACAGTTCCTAAGGTATATGTAAGGTTTTTTAATGTATTTTTATGTGTTGTAAAGAAATCTGTGTTTTTGAAGCTAATGAAGACAGCAGAACTCAATAATTTATTTGAACTATTTAGCCTGACATGTTTACCGTTCCAAAATATTATAAATGTTTCTTAAAATAAAATATATTGTGTTTAAAGGGGAAACAAGTTAATTTTTTTACCCAGACATTTAAAAAGAACTTATTTTAGAGCAGTAATCACAATACTGTGAAACCTTGATGTTTTTATCCAAGGTTATCATACCGTCAGAAACTTATACCGGTCCATGCCTATAATACACAAATACACTTCATTAAACATGTACACAGACATCCCCTATATGCTATAAAACTTCAGGTTAACTATATAATAACTCTTTGATTGTAACTTTAACTTAATTTGACTGTAATGCAATAATGTGCACCTTTTGTAACAATAATTTCTTATAAATAACCTTGAATTGAATTGAATATAATAAGAAAGTCAAATAAGTTTTAAATAAGTGAAGGTGTGTAAATGATGACAGAATTAAATTTTTTGGGTGAACTATGCTTTTAACACGTGGATTTGAGCTTCTAAGAGTTAAAAACAGACTCAAGCTATTTCTCTTCTTAGTTTACTGCGCCTAAAATGAAAGGTTCCGGTCTGGAGGTTTGCTCCGGTGTGAACCCAAAGGCTACAGTCATAAGACAGAGAGAAACAGCACTAATGACAGACCGCTCTCAGTCTGTCTCACTGTAAGAAACCACATATGAGGCTCTGCATACATCAAGCTGATTTTTAAAGAATTTAGTTAACACTGGAAAAAAAAATGATTCATTGGATTTATTAAGGGCGGCATGGTGGCTCAGTGGTTAGCACTGTCGCCTCACAGCAAGACAGTTGCTGGTTCGAGTCTCGGCTGGGCCAGCTGGCATTTCTGTGTCGAGTTTGCATGTTCTTACCGTGTCTATGTGGGTTTCCTCCGGGTTCTCCGGTTTCCCCCACAGTCCAAAGACATGCACTATAGGGGAATTGATTAACTAAACTGGCCGTAGTGTATGTGTGTAAATGAGTGTGTGTGGGTGTTGCAGCTGGAAGGGCATCCGCTGCGTAAAACATATGCCGGAATAGTTGGCGGTTCATTTAGCTTTGGCGCCCCTTGAAAAATAAGGGACTAAGGATTTACAAAATTTTTTTTAAGTAAGTGGTTGCAAACAATTTGTATGGATTGAATTTAAACAAATTCAATTTAGTAACGTTCAACTTCATTTGTTTGATTAAATTCAGCCCATATAAATTGTTTGCAACCAGACAGTTACCTTATAAAAATGTAGTAAATAAATCCTTTTTTTCAGTGTTGAATACAGGGTTTATACAGTACCAGTGCTGGAAATCCTTGAAAATGCTGGGATTTTAAAAGTGCTTAGATTTTGGATGAAGTGCTTGAAAATGTAATTGTATTGCTTTCATAATAATATTTAGTTTAGGTAATAATCTGTTAATAAATAGGTAATAAGTTAACCATTCATTCGTTTTCCTTCGGCTTAGTGTCTATTTCAGAGATCGCAACAGTGGAATAAACTGCCAACTATTCCAACATTTGTTTTACACAGCGGATGCCCTTTTAGCCGCAACCCAGTACTGGGAAACCCCCATACACACTCACATTCGCAAACACTCATACACTACGGTCAATTTAGTTTATTCAATTCACCTAAAGCGAATGTGTTTGGACTGTGGGGGAAACCGAAGCACCCGGAGGAAATGTTCTCTCTCTGTTGGCGTCACAGGGAGAACATGCAAACTCCACACAGAAATGCCAACTGGCCCAGCCGGGACTCGAACCAGCGACCTTCTTGCTGTGAGGTGACAGTGCTAACCACTGAGCCACTGTGCCACCCTGACAGTTAACTAAATAAAACAAATGTATTTGCTTTTGCATAAAATGAAAACATAAACATGAAAAGTCTGTGCATGTTCCTGTGTGGGGTTTTTATTTAAGATGTGAGTAAATTACATTTAAGAGAGTAAATGACAGGAATTAAACGTTAGGTTTGGGGGAAACATGCCAAGAATACTATATACTATACTATATTGTTAAAAATATCCGTTAACAGGTTTCGTATGTGATGATTTACAGTTTATTTCTGTTTATTGACGAATGTGAATTGTATTATGGGATGTTGATCTTTGCTCTGTCCACTTTTGATGATGAAAATTCAACTGTGCATTTTACCAAAGTGACTATTACTAAAGTTTTAGTGGTTTGAAACAATATAACGTAAATAAATAATACATAGAGAATTAAGACTGTAAAATAACAGAAAAACTGAAGTCTATGACCAGGTTTTCAACAGCAAACCAGACAATATCACACATCAAACTATTAAAAATGTCACTTTTTTGAACTTTTCAACGTCAAAAGTTATTGGAGGAAAGATTAAAGTCCTATAATGCAATTATAAAGCATAAATAAATAAATAAATTTATTAGACAAGGAACTTTGTATTGTAGTGGATAACACATTTCTAACGTTCAAGTACATCAAGGCACATTTTTACACCTGTAAACTTTACCCAACTTAACCCATTAATTTAAAATAATGTTTTCCAAGTGATCTTTAACAAACCTAGGAAATTTTCACAATATTTCCTGTAAAAAAAGAAGAAGTAATAATAATAAATAATAAGTCTTTTTCTTAAAGTTTATTTCTTAAATAAAACCAGTTTTTTAATTTTTAAAAATACAATTTTAAGGTCAGTATTATTAGCCTCCCTAAGAAATATTTACTGTATATTTTTGATTGTCTACACAACAAACCAGTTATACTATAACTTGACTAATTATTCTAACTTTCCTAGTTAACGTAACCTAGTTAAGTCTTTTAATTACACTTTAATCTGAATACAACTGAACAACAAAAATATTTTGCACTGACTGTCACCATGGGAAAGATAAAAAAGGTAGTTATTAGAATATGTGTTGAAGACTCGTATGATGTCAGTACTGACATCTAAAACAAAAGAAGGCAAAACTAAACGAGTAGAATATTACTTTCAACGTGACTGAAAACTAAATTGGATCAATGTGTTACATCTGTTCTAGTTGCCGACTGTTTGTAAGTTCAAGACTGCATTTCCTAACGTAAAACTATGTACACTCAATTTCTGATTAATAATATGCAGAGCCGAGGACTTCATATATTAAAAGGTTTAAAATCGCTATTGAAAACAAAATTAATTAATTAATGATAATAATACTAAAAACATATATCAAAAAATATTGAAAATTGTTCATTTACGGATATTTTTACTACCCTATACTACAGAATATGCTGTGACAAAGAGCATCTGATATAATACAAAATAAAATTTCACTGAAAAAGAACAAAATATTTCACATGAGGGCTAATCATTTTGCCTTTAACTGTATATACCTGCATAACTTTCATCATAGCAGGCATATGGTTGTTTATCTAGGAACGTAATTTTGAGACCCGAGGCTGTGCTGTGTAAGAGCGCCATAAAAATTTAATACACATAATGCACTTCCGACAGGAACAAAATAAGAACAGGCCTGATTAAAGTGGTGTATCCTCAACACATCCTGCTCTTATCATTCTCAGGGTTCTTACACATTTATCAAAGTCACATTCAAGCACTTTCCAGGTGTCTTTTCTAACTTTTACAGCACTTTACAAGTGTGTCAAATTGGATATTTACATACCAAAGGAAAAAAAGATGAAACAAACGAAAATGCTTCAAGAGTCGGTGCTTATTGGATAAGGATAAGGCTAATAATTTGTGGATATATACACAAAATGATCAGTCCAAGGCACTTGAAAAGTGAAAAAGTTAAATTAGTCAGCTTGCAAATCCAAGTCTGCATCCAGATACTATTGGAGAATCCCCCCATTGTCCTCAGAAAAGAATGAAAGAGCGAATCCTGCAGTGTAATCGCCAGGTGTCGCTGTTGAGTCGCATTATTAACTCCGTATTAACTCCAGTGCAGATGAGTTTAAATCTCAGCGAGGGAAACCGAAGCACAACACTTCTCAGTTCAGGACTCCGCTATCAACATCATCTCCGTCGAGACTCTACTACTAAAGATCAGCATCGGCGCCACGAGGAATGACTATATCTCCATTGTTTTCTTCTGAAACTATCTAAACTCATCTCCAGCCACCCAGACGTCCGTCTCATCTGCTTTTGAGATCAATCGCGAGCAAAAATGGTGAGTCTTTGCACTTGCTGCTGCAGTGTCTGTTATATGCACAGCTAATGGTGGACAACGCTGAATGTTTACTTATTTATTTTATCTCATGTGCGACTATTTTAATGTACAATTCAAGCTATTAACAAACCATTAACTAACACTTTTAGCTCAATAAACTAATAGTTAGCTGATTATTAATAGTTGATTAGTTAGTAGTTGGGTTTAGGTATTAGGATTAGGGATGTAAAATAAGACCAAACTATATAAGTGCTAATAAACAGTTCATATCTTTATAACAAACAGGTAATAAGACAGTAGCCTAAATGGTGTAAATTGTTACTAAAACAAGTCTAAAGTATAACTTATAGTACATACTACAGTGTTTTTGAACCATATTATTGTAAAGAACTTGAATTAATCTGTTGTGTTGATTTTGCATATGCTATAGTAATATATTAATATAAATACATTATAAACAAATCACAGAATACTATAGTTTTTTTAATAGAGTAGGGTATATACTACAATACACCACCATTTACTATTATATAGAAAGTATACTACAGTATTTAACAGTATAGCTACAGAATGCTGGAGCAATAATTAACATTGTATAATACATACAGTTTACATTTATAATATATACATTATGCACAATACACTGTATACAGCAATTGAATAGTTCAAAAACACTAGTATTTACTATAAATTACTATAGTAACTAGTTTATATATGCTATAGTAATACAATAATATAAATACAGTATAAACAAATCACACAATACTATCATTTTTAATAGAGTAGGGTATATTATACTACAATACATCACAGTTTACTGCAGTAAATACTGAAAGTATACTACAGTATTTAACAGTATAGTTAATACTATAGTACAGAATGCTGGAAAATTAATTAACATTATAAGATATATATGGGTTATATTTATAACACATACAGTATGCACAGTATATGGACTATTGCATGGTTCAAAAACACTAGTATTTACTATAAATTACTGTAGTAACTAGTTTATATATGCTATAGTAATATAATAATATAAATACAGTATAAACAAATCACCCAATACTGTTGTTAATAGAGTAGGCTATATTATACTACAATACACCACAGTTTAAAGTAGTAAATACTATTAAATACTGTAGTATACTTTCAATATAATTAATACTACAGTACAGAATGCTGAAGCATTAACATTGTATAATATATACACTTCACATTTACAACACATACAGTATGCACAGTATATATAACTATTGAATGGTTCAAAACACTAGTATTTACTATAAATTACTATAGTAACTAGTTTATATATGCTATAGTAATACAATAATATAAATACAGTATAAACAAATCACCCAATACTGTTGTTTTTAATAGAGTAGGCTATATTATACTGCAATACACCAGTTTACTGTAGTAAATACTGAAAGTATACTACAGTATTTAACAGTATAGTTAATACTATAGTACAGAATGCTGGAAAATTAATTAACATTATAAGATATATATGGGTTATATTTATAACACATACAGTATGCACAGTATATGGACTATTGCATGGTTCAAAAACACTAGTATTTACTATAAATTACTATAGTAACTAGTTTATATATGCTATAGTAATACAATAATATAAATACAGTATAAACAAATCACCCAATACTGTTGTTTTTAATAGAGTAGGCTATATTATACTGCAATACACTACAGTTTACTGTAGTAAATATTGAAAGTATACTTCAGTATTTAACAGCTCACCATAGTTAATACTACAGTACAGAATGCTGAAGCATTAATTAATATTATATTATATATATCGGTTATATTTATAATACATACAGTATGTACAGTTTATAAACTATTGCATGGTTCAAAAACACTAGTATTTACTATAAATTACTATAGTAACTAGTTTATATATGCTATAGTAATATAATAATATACAGTATAAACAAATCACACAATACTATCATTTTTAATAGAGTAGGCTATATTATACTACAATACATCACAGTTTACTGCAGTAAATATTGTTAAATACTGTAGTATACTTTCAATATAGTTAATACTACAGTACAGAATGCTGGAGCATTAATTAACATTGTATAATATATACACTTCACATTTATAATACATACAGTATGCACAGTATACAACTATTAAATGGCTCAAAACACTAGTATTTACTATAGTATAAACTATATTTATTATATTTATATATACAATAATATAAATACAGTATAAACAAATCACCAAATACTGTTGTTTTTTAATAGAGTAGGGTATATTATACTGCAATACACCACCGTTTACTGTAATATTGAAAGTATACTACAGTATTTAACAGTATAGTCAATACTACAGTACAGAATGCCGAAGCATTAATTAATATTATTAGATATATATGGGTTATATTTACAACACATACAGTATGCACAGTATATATAACTATTGAATGGTTCAAAAACACTAGTATTTACAATAAATTACTATAGTAACTAGTTTATATATGCTATAGTAATATAATAATATACAGTATAAACAAATCACACAATACTATCATTTTTTAATAGAGTAGGGTATATTATACTACAGTACATCACAGTTTACGCTAGTATTGAAAGTATACTACAGTATTTAACATTATAGTTAATACTACAGTACAGAATGCTGGAGCATTAATTAACATTGTATAATATATACACTTCACATTTACAACACATACAGTATCACAGTATACAACTACTGAATGGTTCAAAAACACTAGTATTTACTATAAATTATTATAGTAACTAGTTTATATATGCTATAGTAATACAATAATATAAATACAGTATAAACAAATCACCCAATGCTGTTGTTTTTTAATAGAGTAGGGTATATTATACTGCAATACACCACCGTTTACTGTAATATTGAAAGTATACTACAGTATTTAACAGTATAGTCAATACTACAGTACAGAATGCTGGAGCATTAAATAATATTATAAGATATATATGATTTATATTTATAATACATACAGTATGCACAGTATTTATAACTATTGCATGGTTCAAAACACTAGTATTTACTATAAATTACTATAGTAACTAGTTTATATATGCTACAGTAATATAATAATATACAGTATAAACAAATCACCCAATACTATCATTTTTAATAGAGTAGGCTATATTATACTACAATACATCACAGTTTACTGCAGTAAATATTGTTAAATACTGTAGTACACTTTCAATATAATTAATTCTACAGTACAGAATGCTGAAGCATTAATTAACATTGTATAATAAATACACTTCACATTTATAATACATACAATATGCACAGTATACAACTATAGAATGGTTCAAAACACTAGTATTTACTATAGTATAAACTATATTTATTATATTTATATATACAATAATATAAATACAGTATAAACAAATCACCCAGTACTTTTGTTTTTTAATAGAGTAGGGTATATTATACTGCAATACACCACCGTTTACTGTAATATTGAAAGTATACTACAGTATTTAACAGTATAGTCAATACTACAGTACAGAATGCTGGAGCATTAATTAATATTATTAGATATATATGATTTATATTTATAATACATACAGTATGCACAGTATATATAACTATTGCATGGTTCAAAAACACTAGTATTTACTATACATATTATATTACTACAAATATTACTATTAATATATGGCTATGGCTAGATACAAATATAATGCAATGTAACAATAGTGAACAGTAACAAAATAAAAGAACAGCAACATGTTAAAGGAATGCAGTAAATGAATGTATGTGCTGCTTAAAATGATTCTTATATGACTTTTTTGTCGGCATGCTAGAATATGGTTATCTCATTGATTTCATGTGCATGAAGATTGAGCGCTTTTGTCTCAAAAAACAACTGCAATGCATTCCTAGCAGGTCAGTTCTATTAGAGTAAGGTCACTCAGGAGTTTTCTCAGCACTTAATAGGTTGCCACAAACCATAAAAAGTGCATTTGCATTGCTAGAGCGCAGCCTGGGCCGTCCTGTCATCTGCTTTGGTGGTCGAGAGCTCTGCTGTGTGTACATGAATCTGCAGGAGAGTGTTGTGAAATGTTTTGGAGGGAGTCTTTGCTCTGCACTTTGGCTCTGTTTTGCTTTTGATGCCCTGATTTAAGACACAAAGAGGAAAGCGAGTGGCGTTCTTCTTTGCTGGGCTGTTACCGTGGAAACCAGGGGCCACAATGGGACCCTTGACCTCTGGAGTCACGTCCCCATGTAGGAGTGGCTGTTAAAGGGATAGTTCACACAAAAATGAAAAGTTCTGTCATCATTTACCCTCCTTTCAAACATGCTTATTTCTTGCATTGAAGGCAAAAGAAGATATTTTGAAGAATGTTGGAAATTTGTCTTCCATAGTAGGAAAAACAAATACTATGGAAGTGAATGGTTACAGGTTTTCAACTTTCTTCAAAATATCTTCTTTTGTCTTCAACAGAAGAAAGAAACTGATAAAGGTTTAGAATCACTTGAGGGTGAGTAAATAGTGTGTGCGTTTTCATTTTTGGGTGAACTGACCCTTTAAAAGGGGTGGTCCACTACAATATCATATTTTAATGTATTAATGTAGCTGTGTGAACATAAACAACATCACTGAATGTAAGACGCTCAAAGTTCAATGCAAAGGGAGACATTGGGTCAGCTTAGCAAAGCCTACAGCGAACGAAGTTTGGTGACGACAAAAAAATACATCCGGGTTAATGATGTCATAAACCCTTCAGGTTACGCGAATACACCCTGTGCAGCGAAGTGCTGTGGCCAGAGGCGCTGGGATGTTATATCAGAGAAAGCTAAAATGGCGTCCAAATGCTGCTATTTCCACAGAGCTTCTTCTGTTTTTGTATTTGGGCTTCCAAAGGACACGACACAAAGAGAGAAGTGCTTACAGTTTATTTCTAATTATGTTCCAGAGAATTATAAAACAGATATAGCTAGCATTTGACAAAGGACAGCTTCCAGAATCTCTCCCAGTTCAGTTCTGGATTCCTGTTTGGCACTGTTAAAGGGCCATGAAACCCCCCTGTCTCAGCCGGGTGTTTTCACACCTCTATTTTGGAAAAAGTCAGAAATGTGGGTGTGTCCAGGTCTGTTTAGGTGGGAGTGTCGGGGGAGGGAAAGAGGGTAGGATTTGCAAATATGGGAGTTTCCGTTTGGGCACGCAGACGCAGGGGAGAAAGACAGTGACTGTGTTTACATGAACAGCAGTAATGTAATTACTTGCCGAATTATTAATTTGTCGACTTTAACTGCAGTTTGGCACTTTAATGTTTTATTCAGAAACATTTCCTACATGTTGCCCGTGACAAACGAGATATTGAAAGCGAGGAACTGCTGGAAGAGTGGAGTTATAATGGTATGTTTGATACCACACGGCGAATGGGAGAAAAAAAATCCTCCGCATTTCTCTGTAACTTAGATGCACTCGGTAGGTAGCGTCAGAAAGCCGTGTGTGTATAGACTATCCTGTCACAAAATATGGCGAAAATCCTACACGACAGTAATAGTTTGTGTTTACACGTTTACACTCGGAGAGCAGCATTTACAGCGGATCTTTCAGTCTATAATATTGTACTGTAATATTGCAGTGATATTAACATACTGTAAACTTAGTAATTAGATCATTTTGACTATGGCATGTCTTTAAAAACTGAAAGAGCACTGCTGACGATACGAAGTAACTTTGCCATCTGGGTTAAACTAAGCGCACTGCACTGCACTGCACACACTTACCAAATCTGTAGACAGACAATCACACTGGAACCGTGTCTTTTTTAAAAAGGAGACGAGCAGCAAATCCGGATTTCACCATTTCCAGATGCGAAAAGCTCTCGGGTAAAAAATGTTCCTTACAAACGCATTTCTGTCGCGTGTCGCGTGCACTGTAATCCACACAGGAGTCCAGCAGCGCTCTTATAGAGGGAAAATGAAAACAAAACCTTCGTTGCAACACGCTAATAAAGGCAACACTGACGACCCGTGTCTCCAAATTCTAGTTCTTCCAATTGTTTTGGCAACACAACGTGGCGTCTCTCTGTCGTCTGAACACTGTAACAGGAAAACAAAGCTTCGAAGCTATCATGCATATTAATGAAGTTGCGCCGCATACACAATAGAGCGCGCTGATTGGTTTAAACAAAGTCTTTCTCATGAATTAATGCCGCACCGTCAGAGACGTCACAATGTTCTGGCAGGTACAGAAATCCACTCTCCACACTGGATTTACACGCAAGTATCTCATGGCCGTGACGCAGCTTCAAAAATTCGTTTCAAACCGAAAGAACGAATTTGCTCAAAATAACGCAAAAACAACCAATTTTCACTTTTTGTGTCCTAATAGTGTTTATAGCAGCGTGGGACACATATATGACTGTCAACAGCTCAAATAAGTGTTTTGGTGTTTCTTGACCCTTTAACAATTTAACTACAAATTCATATTTATCCGTCAAACCACTGTAAACATCACCAATCTTCAGCAGCGCATGCAGTGTCTCTCTATGCGGCCGCTTTCAGTGTCTCTCCACTTTTCCTGCTTTCCCGGTGTTCTACATCTCAAAAAACGAACTTGCAAAAGATATGTGAATGTTTTATATTACTTACACATGGCTTATAACCCGAATATATATGAAAGACACTTGTCAGATTTTATTTTAGAGAGCAGGAGTGAGGTTCTTCCTTTTCTGTCTAATTCAGGCTCACACTGACAAGGCTACATTGACTGACAGTATTTACACCACAGAGGCAAAGCGCGTGCTAGATGAGGTGTGACGCTTTTCCTGGTAACGTGGAGCCGTTCCGCAAATCACAGCACATTATGTTAGCTGACCAATCAGAGCCTCTTGAGGGCGGTTATTCGAAGGATCTAGGAGATATGACAGTTGTTTTCATTTAAACTGAGGAGCAGTATATTATTAAAGATATATGAAAAAATAACGTGATTTTTTACAAATTAAGCATGAGCACACATTGCTTTGCACCCCATAAAGACAACCAAGTATTAAAAATACACTCTGGAGCACCCCTTTAAGAAGTGAAGCTCCACATGAAACTACACTGGGCAGCACAATATATCGTTTTAGCATTGATATTGAAGATCTGCAATGATAAATTGGGATTATAATTAACTAGGAACTAGTAATGCATGATACTGGAATGTATATGTGATACTGTTTTTGAGTATTGCGATACTATATTTCTTACGATAAAACATTTTGTTTCAGCATCGACATCACAGATCTGCAATGTTAAACTGGGATTATAATTAACCAGGAATTAGGAATGCACGATACTGAAATATATATATGCGATTTTGTTGTTGAGTATTGGGATAATGATGTCTTACGGTAAAACATTTCCATAGAAAAATGCTATTTTAATTAGCTATATTTTAAAATCATTTATTTATTTGATAATATTAAAATAAGCATAAATATATCGTTTCAGCATCAATTTCGCAGACCTGCAATGCTAAATTGGGATTATATTAAATTGGAATTAGGAATGCACGATACTGGAATGTATATACTATATGTGTAACCCGGAGATGTGACACTGACAAACGGATCCAAATGCAGGTTTATAGGCAAGGTCAGGTAAGCAGTGGTCAAAACAGGAACAAACAGATGTATATGGGCAATCCAGAGTCGTAGTCGTAATAGCAGGCAAATGGTCACAAGGCAGGCAGCAATACAGGATTAAACAAATAAACAAGGCGAGGATCAAAAACACAGAAAAACAAGACAAAGGAAAACGTGTTGTAGAGTCACTAAAACAGTAGACAAGACTCGGCCACTACTGTGTGTTTGTGTGCTGACTTTAGAGTCCATGAGATCAGTTCATGAGCGGCTTCAGCTGTGAGTTTGTAATCAGACAGGATTTGTAACCAGTTGTGTGTGTGGTGCATGACTGAATATGTAGTCCATAAATGGCGGATTTGTAGTCCATAGATATTGTGCATGTTTTCCTTGGTGTTTAGATCGATGGTGATCGTGACAATATGTGATACTGTTGATCTTGTTGATTATTGAGATAATGATATTTCTTACGATAAAACATTTCCATTGAAAATTTTTATTTTAATTAGCATTTATTTATTTAATGATGAAAAATAAACAAAAGACATTTTTCAGATCTAATTAATTGTAATTCAAACAAAAAAAATGGCATCAAGCTGCAAACATTTAGGCTGCGTCCGAAACCGCATACTTCCATACTATACAGTACGCTAAAATCAGCATGTGAGCCGAGAAGTATGTCCAAATTCATAGAATTCGAAAATCAGTATGCGAGAAGTACCCGGATGACTTACTACTTCCGGCGAGATTCTGAAGTGCGCATGCCATGACCGCTGCGCTATCCCATGATGCCCCGCGAGAGAATTCATGAATGGAAGTAAAGCGACGCAACTGACGCAGGTAGGTCACGTGACCATGACAAAATGGCGGATGTAGTACGTCCGAATTCCATTCATACTGCTCACATTCATACTGTATAGAACGTACTTTTCTAACGGCCGAGTAGTACGTTTAAATTCAAATGCAGTACCTACTGAGTAGTAGGCGGTTTCGGACGCAGCCTTACTCTTTAATACACTATGAATGAGTGAAACCTCAGTAGACATCCTGATTGGATGTTGTCATTTTCCTCTCGTCTCGACTCCGCCCATCAGTAGGCCTGTCACAATAATCAATATATCGACTTATCGCACAACACATGGACATCAATTCAATTATTTTTAGTGATGCAATATATATCGCCCATACATAAAAACAATTCTAGCAACATCTTAACTGATTGTGCAACATCTCTACCTCTACTGGAGTTGTCAGTATTGTTAAAAACACTATAGTATTTACTATAAATTACGATAGCATATTTTCATGTGGATGTCTGACAACTAAAAATAGATCTGGTAGCAGATATACTACTTTTCACCTTGCACTTTTTTGTAAACACTAATTATTATTCATTTAGGATATGCGTTTTCACATTCTGATTCCAATGCCTAATTATTGAATTGTTAAAATTACTATAATTAAAATAAATATTCTTAAGAATAAAATATTGTGTGTTTTTGAAAGAGCGTACTTGCATTGTGATATTATATTGTCATATTACATTGTCATTATATAATAAATGGCATAAAATGGTCTTAAAATGACAATAATATCGTTTATCGCGATATATTTTGGTGCAATATATCGTACAACAAAAAATAGATATCGTGACAAGCCTACCCATCAATGTTTATTTTCAGATCTGGGTTCACCTTTGAGCTGCTCCAGCCAATAGCAGAACAGAAACTATTCGGGAGGCGGGACAAAAGATAGTAAGGCCCCATCTGATTGGTCAAATTTAGATAAACAACAACAATGCATAAATGTCTGCGTTACGTATTGCATATACTGTACTATTATAATGATACTTTTGCAATATATTGTTCAGCCCTACCAGGAACTACAGATCATGATTTGTGCCGTCATTGCGAAGTTTAATTCTAGTCTAGTATGAAATATTTTTATTTGAATGTGTTTTAAGGCCTTGACTGAAAGATTTCAAGTGGATTTAAAGCATTTCTGCACAATAAATTATAAAGTTTGCAGCTTAAACACATTTTTATTGTGTTTAATTATTTATACAAGGTGTTATTTTACTTTTGTTTATTGAATTTATGCACCTCAATATTGTTGGACTCCACCGAAAACCACAAAGCATTAATTATTTAATTTATCAATGTTCTATTGTTTTCTTCTGTGCTTTAATTTGTTTCATTTATTTTGTATAATTCTGTATCATTTAATATAATTAATGCAGATGCACAGATTGCAAAGCAAAATATTGCAATGTCGATTTTGTCCAATATCATGCAGCCCTAATGCTTAGTGTGGCTTTTAGACAACAGTAGCTTGCTTCTAATGCAGTTCACTGAATGCTCTCTGGCCTCATAAGGTTAGTTAGGTCTTTATTTTTAGTGTTTTCGGCTGTTCTGATTGGCTGTCACCACATGACAACAAGCTCATGTCCAGCCAGAGATTCTGACTATTATCCCACCCTTGACCTGCGCGGCTCACTATATCCATTGTTAAGTAACTGCCCTGCTATTCTGGACGAGGCATAATAACATTAGATCAACCAATGGTGTTGCTATCTGAATGATTGACCAATCAAAGACGAGATGAGTGTATTCAACCTTTTTCATTTTTGCACTTCTTTTGGATGGCACAAAATAATTTATTTAATTACTGTAGTGCACGACAAATTAATTAATGATCTTTTTTAAGCAAGGAGGCATTCAAATGATCAAAAGTGACAGTGTAGATATTTACATTGTCTCAAAAAAAATCTATTTAAAACAAATATTGTTATTTTCAACTTTATATTCATTAAAGAAACCTGAAAAAATGATTACAGTTATTGCTAAAATATTAAGTGTTTTCAGCTTTGATAATGAAATGTTTTTTTTTCAACAGTGCCTATAGCGTTATAATTTTTTTCTTTTTCAGTTTGAGTAAAAATTAATTGTAGTTTTATTCTGTAAATCAAATTTTGACTATATATATATATATATGGGCAATTCCATGCAAATGTCAACCTTGCCATGAAAAAAAAAAAAGTTTTCACCAAAACAGAGAAATAGTCTTACATTTGTTGTGTAAGCAAGTATTTTACAGTACTTTAAAAATACTCATGAATGTATCTGTCAGTGTTTAAAACTATTATATTTAATTTTCCAAAATCACACAAGTGCCAATTTCACAGGTGTCACATCCATAACGGAAAAGTGTCACATCCATAACGATAATATTAAATAAAATAAAATCAATCATGTTTGTTCTATAGTGAGCCGACTCCTATCTGTTTGATTAGCATTGTTTCTTTTAGGTTGTGCAGTTTAATTGAAAGAACTTCTGTCAATATAGTGTGTTACTGAAAACTTGCAAACTTTGTCACATCCATAACGCATGTTTATTTTGCTCATTGAAAGTATAAAAAATGTTTACAGATTGATATTTTTCTGGTCCCTTAACTCTGTGGTTAGTTGTTTTGGAAAATGTAAACAGATGTGTCAATATAATGTTAATGTATATTTTCTATGTGAATTTATGTTTTGATTTTTTACTGCAAATGTCACATCCATAAAGCTGGAATTGCTCATATATATATATATATATATATATATATATATATATATATATTTTTTTTTTTTTTTTTTTTTTTTTTTTTTTAAGTTACAATTTATAGCAGTTTTTTATTGCATAAAATAAAAAAAGTGATGACAATAGCAGTGTTTTAACTTCAGAAAAGGAAAGTAAATCAATATTGGTGGTTTGAAACCTGATTTGAAAACATGAAATTGTTTGCTATTCTCCTGAATTATTATTTGCTAGAAAAACAAACAAATAAAACAAAATGCATAAATCCAAGTATATACATACAGCAAGGCTGCACGATATTGGAAAAATCTGACATTGCAATATTTTGTTTTGCTGCGATATACAGTTGAAGTCAGAATTATTAGCCCCCCTGTTTATTTTTTTCCACAATTTCTGTTTAACGGAGAGAAGATTTTTTTTCAACACATTTCTAAACATAATAGTTTTAATAACTCATTTCTAATAACTGATTTATTTCATCTTTGACAGTAAACAATATTTGACTAGATATTTTTCAAGACACTTCTATACAGCTTAAAGTGACATTTAAAGGCTGAACTAGGTTAATTAGGTTAACTAGGCAGGTTAGGGTAATTAGGCAAGTTATTGTATAACAATGGTTTATTCTGTAGACTATCGAAAAAAAAAATTAGCTTAAAAGGGCTAATAATTTTGTCCTTAAAATGGTGTTTAGAAAATTAAAAATAGTTTTTTATTCTAGCCGAAATAAAACAAATAAGACTTTCTCTAGAAGAACAAATATTATCAGACATACTGTTAAATTGTCCTTGTTCTGTTAAACATAATTTGGGAAATATTTAAAAAAGAAAAACAAATTCAAAGGGGGCGAATAATTCTGACATCAACTATACAGTATATTGCGACATCAATATAATCTCATCAGATGATTTGAATAGCTTGCAAAGATTTCCAAAAATTGATCGAATTAGGGTGATCAAGTCTTTTTCTATGCAGTGCATCTTCATAAAATAAATTACAAGCATATATAATACGACAGAGCAAAAAAAAAAAAAAGTTAAATAAACAGTGCCGTTCGTTTTTTTTTTTTTTTTTTTTTTGTGGAATCTAACAACATTCAAAAATACAAGAATTTAACGTAAAAAATATCAGACGTAAAATAACAGGGTCATCATTGTATAAAATATTGCGTACATTCATATTCTTTTCGGCTTAGTTTCTTTTGTTATGTGGGGTCGCCACAGCGGAATGAACCGCCAACTTATCCAGCACATGTTTTATTTTAGTCACATGACTAAAAATTCGTTAAAGTCCACATGAACCTGAAGCTGCGACCTTTTTTTCGTATCGTGATGCAGTTTGTAGAAAAAAATGAATATTAAATGAGAAAACAGTGGGCGTGGCTTGTTTTTCTACAGCGAGCTGATTGGATGTAGTAAAGTAGGCATTTCATTCAGAAAGATTTGGAAAAGGATTTAGGGAGAGCTATTACAACCTAACAGACTCCTCCTGCTCGCTGTTTCTGTTTGTTGTCAAAACTGACAGCTGAAGGGGCGTGGTTAAGTATGTTAGCCACGCCCAATACCTCAGACAGACGTAATCTGAGAATTTAACAGAAAACAAACAGGAAGTGCATTTTCAGATTTCAATTAAAGATTACAAGTGCAAACTATTATTTTTTTTCTTAATGACATGAACAGATGAATTGTTCACCACAAAACTAGCAATGTGAGCTTACAAAATCAATATGGCCAGTTTGGATTTCATGCGTAGTTGTGGTTTCAAAAAGATAAATTTTTGTTGCTTAAAAATGCCATCTCAGTGTGTACGGAAGGCCAAACCTGAGAGAAAAATATGCATTTTTAAGCAAAAACGTATTAATGTTGACATGGCCTGAGAGTATTTTGGCATAATTTCAGGAGAGCAGGTGTGCAGAAAGGAAGGCATCATTCAACGTTATCAGAAACTACACCGTGAGTCGCCACAGGGCTTTGGCTCAGCAAATAAACCATACATTAGCATGCAATCACTTCAGATGTTTATGCTTCAATCCTGCCGCCCTGAGGAGTTTTATAGGCCACTTAATTCCTGCATTGAGATACTGAAACCTGGGGTCTTATTTTAGAACTTTTGCCTAAGTCATTAGCAGTGCTGGTAAATAACGAACTGAAATGAATGGTTCAGTAGGCCGATAGTAGTTTATATATTTTCCAAATATTGTTCATGCAGTGTATTTCCACTCTGTGATATTTACTTAAAAAGTACCACACACTTCTGTATTGAAATTCAAACCGGTGAGTCATTTCTTATGAGTCATTCATGAGTCACCCTGAGTGAATCCTTCTTTTTTTGTTGCTAAAAATAGTTTATTTGTTAGGTAAAGGTACAGTGCAAACTCAAAAATAAATATTCTGACATCATTTAATCACCCTTCACTTGTCACAAATATGTTTGAGTTTCTTTCTTCTGTTGAACACAAATGAAGATATTAAGAAAAATTTGGAAACCGGTAATCATTGACTTCCATTGTATTTGTTTTTTTCCTACTATAGAAGTGGTTACCGGTTTCCAACATTTTTCAAAATATCTTCTTTTGTGTTCAACAGAAGAAAGAAACTGATACAGGTTTTGAACCACTTAAGAGTGAATAAATAAGGACAAAATATATATTTTATATATACTGTTAAATATACTGTCCTTTTAAATGCTGCATTCTATAATCATATTAATCTATAATCTACACATATATATATATATATATATATATATATATACACAGTATATACACAGTATATACCGTTAAAACCAGGAGTTTACATCCACTGTATAAAAGGCACATAACCATTTAAAAAAAAGTCAGATGTTAATGTGACTAAACTTTTCCTCTTTTAGGTAAGTTAGGATTATCACATTTGTTTCTGTTCTGCTTAATAGCAGAATAATGAGAGTGAGATTTTTTGAGAAATTGTTATAACTTTTCTTGAAAGTCAAGTTTACATACAATAAGATTATTATGCCTCTGAAAAAGCTCAGATGATGGTGTCAAGGTTTTGAAAGTTTCTGATTGGCTAATTGACAAGATTTGAGTTAATTGGAGGCACAACTGTAGAATAGTATTTAAGGAAAACCTCAAACACACTGCCTCCTTGTGTGACAACATGGGAAAATCAACAAGCCAGAATCAACAAACAAAGCCAGATTACAATTTGCTAAATTACACTGGGAAATAGAATAATGTTTGGAGACATGTCCTGTGGTCTGATGGAACTAAGATTGAACTGTTTGGCCAGAATGACCAGTGTTACATTTGGAGGACAAAGGGGAAAGCTTACAAGCTTAGGAACACCATCCCAACTGTGAAGTATTGGGGCGACAGCATCATGTTGTGGGGCTGTTTTGCTGCAGGAGGGACTGGTCCACTTCACAGCATAGATGGCATCATGAAGAATGAACATTATGTAAAAATACTGAAGCAACATCTCAAGACATCAGCCAGGAAATTAAAACTTGGCCACAAATGGGTCTTTCAAACAGACCATGACCCTAAGCATACTGCCAAATTAGTTAAAATGTGCTTTAAGGACAATAGAGTGAATGTTTTGGAGTGACCATCACAAAGCCCTGAACTCAATCCTAGAAAATTTGTGGGCAGAGTTAAAAAAGCTTGTGCGAGCAAGACAGCCAACAAGTCTGACTCAGTTACACCAATTCTGTCAGGAGGAATGGGACAAAATTCCTGCAAACTATTGTGAGAAGCTTGTGGAAGGATACCCAAAACATTTGACCAAAGTTATACAGTTTAAAAGCAAAGCTAAACAAATGTAAATGATTTAGGTTATCCTAACAGACCTAAAATAGTAAACGTTTAGTATGATTTACCATCAAACATTTTTTTAAATGGTTATGTTTCTTTTTTAGAGTGTATGTAAACGACTGGTTTCAACTTTATATAATCTATAATCATTCTGTAAATGTAGAGCATTCTAGATTTGTCAATAAGCTATTACAGGGTTATTATAATTACGTTAACATAAAACTAAAACCATGTTTGATACTTAATAAAGTAAAAAAAAAAAAATATATATATATATATATATATATATATATATATATATATATATATATATATATATATATATATATATATATATATATATATATATATATATATATTGTAGTATAATATACACGTAGTTATAGAAAACTACATTAATGGGTCATTTGTTTATATTACTATAGGTATTGTGTTACCAACAGTAGAATCACAACAACAGATTCATTCAAATACTTTACTATAGTATAATTTAAAAACACTGCAGTACTCTAAATTACTAAAGTATTATTTGATGTGAGCTTTTAGAAATGAGTTAATCATGGCAGTAATGATCCTGCTGAGTTATTGGCCTGCTATCCCATAAACCCCTGCGCTTCTGACTCTGCTGAGAAAGTCTCGTGCAGGATTAGGATTAGTCAGCTTTCTTTCTCAGGACATCACACACACACACACACACTCAGCACTAAGATTCTCCTTTTGCCTTTAGATCCTTTTATCCGTTGAGAGAAGCGTCTGTCATTGTAATTAAAGATTTGTAGCATTGCAGAACAAATAGAGGCTCTGATCCTGATGCAAAATGTTGCTGTCGTTTAATTTAGCAGTATTTCAGTAATGTATCCTATTGACACCTGTTTATTCTAGTGGATATCAAAAATAATTGCATGTTTTTTAACTCACAACTCTGATTTGCAAGATATAAACTCTCTTTTCTTCTCTCAAAACAAACAAACAAAACAAAAATAACTTATAATAGCAATTTCTGAGTTTATATCTCATAATTCTGACTTAATCAGAACTTTAATGTACATTTCTAGCTATTAACAAACCAGACTTTTAGCTCTAGTGTCTAATTTGCTGCTCTAACTTATTAAGGTTTAGGTTTGGGCTGGGTTTAGGTATAGGATTAGGGATGTAGACTAAGATCATATTTTATAAGTGCTAATAAATAGTTCATATCTTAATAATATGCAGGTAATAAGCCAGTAGTTAATAGTAAGAACTGTTACTTAACCTAAATAGTCTTACCAAAGTCACAACTTTGTGAAAACAATTTGTAATTACTTATTTAACTCTGAAAACTGGACTGACAGTTTCAATCTAGAACTTCTATGTTAAGCTGCTTTGACACAATCTACATTGTAAAAGTGCTGTAGAAATAAACATGAATAGAACTGAATTCCACATTTTTCTCAAATCGCCTAAATGTGACATTATTTCTTGTAATTATTATAAATTTACATCTCACAATTCAGACTCAGATTTTATTTTTTGGTTTTGATTATAATTTTTTTTCCTTCTCTTAATTCTGACTTTCATGATTTTATTTGTTTCTTTTCTAAATGTTAACAAAAACAAAACAAAAAAAACATTTAAATAAAACGCTTGAACTTACAATACAAAAATACATAAAAAACTAATAAAATTCCACAAATTGCTAAATTTCTTTTAAAGCAAAACATTATAATTAATTACTAAATAAAATAATATTAATAACAGTTAAAAATAATAATTAATAATGCTTTTTTAAATATTTTATTTTATTAAAAAAAATGCACAAATTGCTAAATTTGTTTTAAAACAAAACATGTAAATTAAAATAATTAATAATAATAATAATAACAATAATAAATAATTAATAATAATAATCCACTGTAATATTTTTTTTTTGAAAAATGCACAAATTGCTAAATTTGTTTTAACAAAACATAAAAATTAATTAATAATAATTAAAACAACAAATATTAATATTAATAATGATAATAATAAATAATAATAATTAATTTTGTATATTTTATTTAGTTTTATAAAACATGCACAAATTGCTAAACTTGTTTTAAAACAAAACATTAAAAATTATAGTAATTAAAACGATATAATAATGATAACAATAATTAATAATAGTCATTTAATTTAATATTTTAATAAAAAAAATGCACAAATTGCTAAATTTGTTTTAGAACAAAATATTAAAATTAATTAATCATAATTAAACCAATTAAGAATAATTATAATAATAAATTATTAATAATAATAATTTTATATTTTATTAAAAAAATTGAATGTTTTCAAAACATTGAAAACAAAACATTAAATTTAATTAATAGCAATTTAAAAATGTAATAATAATAATAATTATTAATAATAATAATAATAATGTAATTTAATTAAATATTTTTTTATTACAAATGCATAAATTGCTAAATTAGTTTTAAAACAAAACAATAACATTAATAATAATTAAAATAATTTATAATAATAATGATAATTTATAATAATAATAATAATAATTTAATATTTTATTTTATAAAACAAAAATAAAAAAATCTAAACAATAAAAAATATTTAGTAATGAAATAAAAATATTTAGTTCCATGGTTATCCTGACTTTTTTCTTTTTTGCACTTCTGTGAATTACTGTCATAGTCTTTCACTTGGCCAGAAGTCGTTTTCAACCGTGTGTTTTGCCTTCAGACACATGCTGTGTTTGTGCTGAATCACGCAACTCTTCTGATATCATCCTAAACAAACCAAATGCTGATTGTGCTCCTGCAAAATGCTTTCACAACCGCAGTGTTTTGCATTGGCTGACAGTATGAAACATTAGTCTATGGTGGCTCTGTCATGTCTGTACTGCTCTGTTTCTACAGTATACGGCCCCTGTGTGGCCTTTTCATTACCATTTCTTCCTCAGGGGCTTTGTTAAAGTTTGATGGCAAATAAACCGGGTTAAATAGACTTGACAGCCGATGTTGATATCAGGTTTCAGTTGAGAACATTTGTATGTGGGTCTATTGTGTGAGTAGAATGAAGAATGCAGTGGTGTTTTTTTAGGCATAATTAGGTAGGCTAATAATGTTCTAGGTTGCTAACACAAAGGATGGGTTTCTTTTCCAAACTCTCACAATAACGTGCTATTATTGAATAGATTTGGATCCATTTTAGTATCCTTAATATAACTTGAAGAGCTAGTTCACTCCAAAATTGTTTGTTATTTATTAACCTAATCCAACATATACACTGTAAAATATATATATATATATATATATATATATATATATATTTATTATAGGTGGGCATAGATTAATTTTTTTATTCTACATTAATCTAACTGTAATCTTGGAATTAATCTAGATTAAAATGGCTCATTTGAATTCTGCCAAAGACATTCAGAATATGTGTGCTACCCAAATAATGACTAAAAGTAAGTCTTTGACAACGGGTTTCTCAAGCCAGGTGGCGCATTAGACCAGGAGCTCATCTCCTGTTTCCAAAATGCATCACAAACTGCTTGAGAAACTGTTCTACTGTGATAATTGGTGATGAAAATAAATGATGTTCAATAAGATGAACTTGTGTTTACTAACTGTTTATTCAGTTAATCATGAATGTTGAACTGTAGGCCTACATAAGCTCCAAACAGCCATTTTTGATGACCTTAATCTGACTAAAGTCATAACTGAACTAAACAGAAATGAAATTAAGACCTGGAGTATGCAGATATTAGTGACATTATTGAAGTAAACACCGCAGTCAAACTATTACCGTCATGTAGGACTTTTCACCATATTTTCCGACAAGATCCACACATGCGGCTGTCAGTAAAGCACAGCACACACATTGCGAAATGCAGTTTTTTTCTTTCCATTTGCTGTGCGTTATTAAAGTCCATAACACTCTCACCAGTCCTTACTCCTTATTTGCGTCTAATACCCCAGTTTGTCACGGGGGCATGAATGAAATGTTCATGAGTGAAAGTGAAACTGCCGAACTGCAGTTAAAGTCACCCAAAATTACAGGAAACTCTTACATGAAAGCACTTCACGTAAACACCTTAATTATATTATTGTCTATTAAGGCAAATAACTAGATTACAGATGTCCATGTAAGCGTAGTCAGTAGTGTCTTCGAAAAAAGTGAAAGATCCAGAAGGGCATCCTGCTGATTTGATTCAAAAGGGCACTTTTTTATCAGACGGCTCACCGATTTTACTTTTATTTACCATCATTCATTTTAAAAAGCACCCGGTCCATTTTATTTGTATGATAGTTAGTTGTGGAGCTAACATTAATTAGATTCACTCTAGTGAACTGCATCCATGTTAGCACGTCACGTTTGATGTGGTAATTTCACAGTAGGAATACACACAGGTTCGAAGACTCGTTCTTGCCTCCTACAGTGCAATTCGGCCAGGTATACATCTGCGCTAAAATATCAAGGTGAAAGTCATCATAGCTTGCGTAGAACAGACCCAGCTCCCAACCCAACTTTGAGAATAGATTAACGGCGATATTTATTTATTTTTTTAATCACCCAATAAGAGTGTCGCGTTATGTGTATATATACAGGCAGTGCAGAATTATTAGGCAAATGAGTATTTTGACCACATCATCCTCTTTATGCATGTTGTCTTACACCAAGCTGTATAGGCTCGAAAGCCTACTACCAGTTAAGCATATTAGGTGATGTGCATCTCTGTAATGAGAAGGGGTGTGGTCTAATGACATCAACACCCTATATCAGGTGTGCATAATTATTAGGCAACTTCCTTTCCTTTGGCAAAATGGGTCAAAAGAAGGACTTGACAGGCTCCGAAAAGTCAAAAATAGTGAGATATCTCGCAGAGGGATGCAGCACTCTTAAGATTGCCAAGCTTCTGAAGCGTGATCATCGAACAATCAAGCGTTTCATTCAAAATAGTCAACAGGGTCGCAAGAAGCATGTGGAAAAACCAAGGCGCAAAATAAACTGCCCATGAACTGAGGAAAGTCAAGCGTGCAGCTGCCAAGACAACTTGCCACCAGTTTTGCTATATTTCAGAGCTGCAACAAAATACTCAGAGACATGGCCAAGGTAAGAAAGGCTGAAAAACGACCACCACTGAACAAGACACACAAGCTGAAACGTCAAGACTGGGCCAAGAAATATCTCAAGACTGATTTTTCTAAGGTTTTATGGACTGATGAAATGAGAGTGAGTCTTGATGGGCCCGTGGCTGGATCGGTAAAGGGCAGAGAGCTCCAGTCCGACTCAGACGCCAGCAAGGTGGAGGTGGAGTACTGGTTTGGGCTGGTATCATCAAAGATGAGCTTGTGGGGCCTTTTCGGGTTGAGGATGGAGTCAAGCTCAACTCCCAGTCCTACTGCCAGTTTCTGGAAGACACCTTCAAGCAGCGGTACAGGAAGAAGTCTGCATCCTTCAAGAAAAACATGATTTTCATGCAGGACAATGCTCCATCACACGCATCCAAGTACTCCACAGCGTGGCTGGCAAGAAAGGGTCTAAAAAGAAGAAAAACTAATGACATGGCCTCCTTGTTCACCTGATCTGAACCCCATAGAGAACCAGTGGTCCATCATCAAATGTGAGATTTACAAGGAGGGAAAACAGTACACCTCTCTGAACAGTGTCTGGGAGGCTGTGGTTGCTGCTGCACGCAATGTTGATGGATTCTGTCAGTGTTTTGATCCGTTCACCATGGATGGCAGGCTTTTGAGTGTCCTTGCAAAGAAAGGTGGCTATATTGGTCACTGATTAGTTTTTGTTTTGTTTTTGAATGTCAGAAATGTATATTTGTGAATGTTGAGATGTTATATTGGTTTCACTGGTGAAAATAAATCATTGAAATGGGTATATATTTGTTTTTTGTTAAGTTGCCTAATAATTCTGCACAGTAATAGTCACCTGCACACACAGATATCCTCCTAAAACAGCTCAAACTAAAAACAAACTAAAAACTACTTCCAAAAATATTCAGCTTTGATATTAATGAGTTTTTTGGGTTCATTAAGAACATGGTTGTTGTTCAATAATAAAATGAATCCTCAAAAATACAACTTGCCTAATAATTCTGCACTCCCTGTGTGTGTGTGTGTGTGTGTGTGTGTGTGTGTGTGTGTGTCTGTGTGTGTGTATATATATATATATATATATATATATATATATATATATATATATATATATATATATATACACACACACATATATACACACACATAAATTTAAAGTTTTTGAATTTGCATTGCATTGTAGGATCTTCTGATTTACGCACGCCTCCCACCAGTGCCGATTTACAGCCACATCGCACTGCTATGAGTGTGATATTGCTCATATACTGTATTGTGAAAGTTGTAGTTACCGCGAGATAAACTTTTTGAAATTCAATTTTGGTCATACCATTCACTCTGTTTGAATTACAACATGTTTTTTAGGTGGGGTGGGGGCTGTTTGTGCTTTTTTGTGTCCTTAGATGGTGCAAGCTACAGAAAAGTGTAAGATTACATTTCTGTGTATGATCTTAATCTAGTAGATTCCTAGTAGTCATTCTGCCACATGAAGCAAGCTTGTGCTCCATGTGAACATGCTCTGTATATACTATACATAGTTATAGAGCTGCAACTACTTAAAAAACAATTCAATATATTATTATTGATATATTTATTTCCACTATACTGCGCAAAACATTTATGCTTCATTGGATCTACCTTGGACACATTATGAGTCTGAAAACCTCCAGACAGATTGTGTTTTCACAGATAATGCGAAGGTATCATATCTAAAGACAGCGGCTGGAGAACGTTTGACACTGCTGATGCCGACATATTGGATTTGACGGTCTGTTTATTGCGGCTCAATGAAGCTGGAAGTCCAAAATGAAGGAGCTTTACAATTAAAAGTTCCTATTGAGATTGATTGAGATCATCTAAATGTATATATAGTTTGTATCAGATACATATTTTAAATCTAAATATGAATGATTGTTTTCTACATACTATACATTATTGTTGCTCATCTATGCTCCGCCATGCTGTAACAATTTGATTTGTACAAAGCTCATCGCTTTGAAAACAAGGCATGCTCAGATTGGCCAGCTACAGTACTCGGTGCATTGTGATTGGCTGGCTGCCACAAGAGTACTTATCAATGTACTTGTTACTACCACATCAATTTGAGGCTGAATCAGATCCAAACAATGCAGATCGATTACCTTTGAGCGGTACGTAACAGATCAGTAAGGTTTAATTTTACAAACATTCACACAGTATCACATTGTTGTTTTGGATGAAAGGTCTGTCCTAACGTCTGACCCTCGGTTGACATGGGTTCACTTCCTCCTCATCAAATTTCCCGCCCTCATAAACAACAAAAACCAGGTGATATCGAATACGGCACTTTGTTTCCATCACTCAAATATTCCTCATAGCAAGAAACCGGTTGTAATTCAAGACTAGCAGGAAATCAGTTTTCAGTCTGCTGAGCTGCACAAAAGACCGGGAGTCCAAATACTGACGGTTTCCTTTTATAGCTGCTCTTCAGAAATGTAGAAAAAGTCAAGTTAACTTTTTGCATTTACACTTAGTTTGTACACTGTAAAAAATCTGTTAATGAACAGTTTCTGTATTTTCCGTATTGTGGCAATATTATTATTTGTAAGTGCCAGTGCCTAATTTGTAAATTGCATGGTCCCGGAACAGATCGGGGTAATGGCGTGTTCTGGCACAAATTAAGCCCTGATTAGCCCCCTTATGCAATGTTTTTTTTTCCGACTGTCTTCAGAACAAACCACTGTTATACAATGACGTGGTGAATTAACCTAGTTAAGCCTTTAAATGTCACTTTAAGCTGAACACTAGTATCATAAATAATAAAATATTATATACTATTATATATGTCATCATGGCAAATAGTATTGGGCGATATAAACGATATGCGATATAAACGATACAAAATTGGCCTACGAAAGAGATTCTAATTCTATTGCACTATCGCGATAATGCATGTTTGATGACGCAATCTACCCGCGAAATTAAGAGCAACAGCAACAACAGCACTAAGCAACGCATGGCACCGAATGGCGGCGTGTCACACAACTTGCGTGGCATATTGTGGCATATTGTGGCTTGTCTAGTGAACATCAGTGCCTCCCACATAGATTTTACCTGGGCGGCCGATATATTATTGGGGCGGCCCGGTTCTGTGTTCGCGAGAAACTGAGAACACTCTGCCACAGACTCGCTCGCATGCTCTGCATGCAGACCCACAGAGACGCGCTGTATCGCGCTGGATACAGAACTGTTGTTCTGATTTGGGAGCAGCTTTAAGAAGAGCGCGAAGACTAAATAGACTGATCCAGCTCATTATTTGGGGTGACAATACATTCTCTTTTCCCCGGACATGTCCGAGAATCTGCTTTCGCTTTCGATATTAATTGTATTCATTTTTGCATTACTTTATTCGCAAACTTTGTCTGGTGCAGCTCAATCTCTCAGCAGCACCAACACTACAGCAGACAGAGAGAGAGAGAGAGAGAAAGAGCAGATCAATACACCAGTTGTAATTTCATTAGGAGAACAAATTGTTTAAAACCAAATGTGTTACCTTAGGCTGCAGGTTAGAAATATGTTTGTATTTAAAGTATCTGCAATACACAATTTTATTTGACTTTTTAATACTGGAAGTATTTTTCAGTACAGTGTAAGTTCCTTAACTAAAAAGACACCAGATTTTTTGTTGTCTGCATCTTAGCATTTAGGAACCAAGGACTTAAAAGAAAAGTCTTTCTTTCTAAAAGGCACTACATTTAGTTTATTTATCTGCAACATTGTGTTGTTTAATTACAGTTTTGCTTTTGCACAATAAATGTTCTCAAAATGACATGCAACGTTTCTTTATTTCTTAAAAAAAAATAGCAGTTTGGCTTTCCTAAGGGTCTCTGTAACCTGTTCTGAAATGGTTCTATTATAATTTATATATCGCAATATATATCGTTATCGCAAGAGGCTGCAATGTATATCGCAATATGGATTTTAGGCCATATCGCCCATCCCTAATGGCAAAGATAAAAGAAATCAGTTATTAGAAATAACGGATCACAAAACTCCCGGTTTGTTAGTCACCGATGGGACAATTTTGTGAATCAGTCAAAAAGAGGAGACGAGAAATGTCATTTGCTTTATATTTATTACAAAATTACACTGCAAGACACTTTTGGCTTTAACAAACAGAACTTAGAATCTGTAAATTTATTAAAAATAAAATGAAGAAATAATCAGCTGAATAAAAATAAATTGTAAAATATTCAGTACTGTGAAAAATTCACTGTTACTTCTGTACTACTGTTGCTGATAAGACTAAATGTAATTATGTTCATTAAATCTAACATTATTTGTATTATTTTTGGTGTCATTTTCAATAAATGATTCAGCTCTTCACTCATAAAACTTCATGTTTCATTGCTAGATGTGTCATTATTGAAGAATTATTCAGTGGCATATTTTTGATGGCTGGTTGTCGCCATCTATAGGTTAATGTAATTGCCGCCTACAACTTTCATCTTTGAGCGTCAAGTAATATGCATACGATTGTGATTTAAATCTTTATCATGAACATCAGTGGTTTTATCTAAACTGAACTTTGAATGCAGCGATTGGAAGGATTAATAAACATATGCAAATCACCATAATTTATGTTGCATGGGTGTTGAGATCCCGATCTTCTAATGATTAATCGTGCAGCTTACACTGAATGCATTAATGCAGGCTAAACAAATAGTGACAGAAAACACCTTTAATAACCTAAGAAACCCATCACATCCCGAATAAACTACCACAACTTCTAAATGATTTCATACAGCTTAAGACCCACTTGTTTAAATTGGCTTTTAATGCACAGCACTGACACTTTATGTTTTAATGTTGGTTGGATTTTATGGATGTGTGTATATATGTATGTATGTATATGTGTATATATATATATATATATATATATATATATATATATATATATATATATATATATATATATATATATATATATATATATGTGTATGTGTATTTGTATGTATATATATATGTGTATGTGTGTATATGTATATATATATATATATGTGTATGTGTATGTATGTGTATATATATATATATATATATATACTGTATATATTTTGTTATTGCATAGTTTACTTTTCTGTTGGGTTGTATAATTTGCTTTTACTTGTGTAAAGCACTTTGGTCAACCGTGGTTGTTTTAAAGTGCTATATAAATAAAAGTTGATTGATTGATTGATTGATACATGTGATTTGAATGATGCAAGAGGCGCTCTCTCTCCGATCACTACAATTTTAGGATTATCTACAAATAAAAAACGTACTAATCCTCGGGTCATATGTGGGTCACACTTTATTTTGATGGTCCGTTAGTTGAATTTAAGATACATTGCAACTAATTCTCAGTAGATTATAAGTAGGTTGTTAGGTTGGGGTTAGGGTTAGGGTTAGTGTAAGTTGACGTGTACTTGCAAAGTTTCTTATAGTCAGTTAAATGTCTGTTGAAGGATTGTTGAATGTCAGTATCAACAGATATTAAGCTGAGAGTCTACTAATACTCAAATGGACCATCAAAATAAAGTGTTACCCACATGTGATCTGAACTGTGGGTTGTGATCTGCACGAATTACGGATCAACCGTGATCCGTTACACCCCTAATTTAAACTATTATGCTTAGAAATGTGTTGAAAAAAATCTTATTTTGGTTAAACAGAAATCGAGGAAAAATATACATGGGGGGATGGGGTTGGGGGGGGGGGGGGGGTCAGGGGGCTAATAGGGGTGTCAAAATTAATCGTTTCTTCGGTGCACCGCAATGCAGACGCGGACAATTCGGTATCGGTTCAGTAATAATTATAACCAGTTATTATGTACTGACGTCATTTATCTCACATGCGCTATGTTGTTGTAGCTTACTATGGCGAGGGAGGCAAGCCGTGAGCGTGAGTATTTACAACGCTCTAACTACGAAAAACTCAGAAACTGTGCACAATTTCACTGCGTGTGTGTTTGCTGGACACTGTTTCACTGACACTTACAGCAAAAGCCCCTATTTCACGGCGATTAAGAGAATGAAAGTAATCTCCATTTCTCTCTCACTGTGGCCCATGAGTGCATCTGTGTAGAGCGCCAACGTGTAAGAGCCAATCGCAGCCCTTTCTGTTGAGCGCGTGACCAATTAAAGGGGTGTAAGAAATAACTTGGTAGACAAGGCTCAGAAAGCGAGCGGTATATTTATATTTGTTTATTTGCTATAGACCATTTCAATGTGGTCATGTCATTGGCCCATGAACATTTCCTGCTTGACGTTAAACTATTTCCTAACTGTAACAAGAGGTAATTCAATCATAACTTGATTTTAAATCAGCCGTCATAACACTATTTATCAATATGTGGACCTTTTTGGATTCTCAGAAGCAAAGGAAATTAAAAATGCAAAACAGGAAATAAGTTAGGACCATTGTTTTTGTTTACATCCCTCAAAATTGTCTATAAATGCTCGTGTTGTTTTAAGGTACAGTTTATATGTCCGACTGTTTGTATTAAAGGACAAAATTGTTTTACAAATAGTATATAAATATATTTATACATTTTAATACAAGAATTGTTGTGCTGTGAAGAAAATATAAAACTGTGTATGGAAAGAATCGTCAATGCACCGTGATGCACCGAGATATCGAATTGAACCGAATCGATGGCATGATAATCGTAACCGAACCGAACCGTGAGACCAGTGTATGTTCACACCTCTAGGGGCTAATAATTCAGATTTCAGCTGTATTTATCACAGTATGCACATTTGCATCCTTAAATTGAATGTTTCAATACTTTTGCTGTCTATGCATTAAAAGTGTATCTCCGCAGTTTTGTAAATAGTGTTTAAAAGAAAACTCCCTACAGTAGCTAACTCCTTTTACTTTTTAATCTACGTAGGAGAACCCTTAGTGGTAAGATAAAGTGTTTTGTAAATACAGGCCCAGATCTGCAGATGAAATATGCACCTTTGTAGGCAATTAGTCTTGTTTTTGATAAATAATTGCTGTTGCATTTCTTCTAAGGAACTCTGAACGCTGGTTTGATGATGGACTGAAGCTTTTAGTCGTCTCTCATCAGAAGTTGAACAAATAACAGAGAGCAGGTTTAGACTCGTCTACTTCTGCACACACACATTTCCTCATTTGCTTTCTCCTCAGTTGTTGTTAGAAGGGATAAAGCTGTGACTGGAGGTTAATGAGAATTATTTATATTACTTCCTAAATTAGCCATTAATTGTACTTTTTTTAATGTATTAAAGGGGGTGGCAACAGAGGTAAGGCTCCAAATGGTGTATTTATTATAGAAGGCAGGGGTCAAAACAGAAGCGAAACAATTCATGGTAAAGAAAATCAACAAGAGTAATCCATCAACAGGCTAAAGGTCAGCGCAGGCAGCAAACAATCACAAATTCCAAAGTAATCCAAGGCAAAACAAAACAGAACAGAGAAGGGAACAACAAGACCAAGATCAAGGTGTGTGTGTGTGTGTGTGTGTGTGTGTGTGTGTGTGTGTGTGTGTGTGTGTGTGTGTGTGTGTGTGTGTGTGTGTGTGTGTGTGTGTCTCTGTGTGTGTGTGTAATCAGTCTTGATAGTCAACAGCTGTGTGTTATCAGAAGGTCAACTGAAACTGGTGTGTGACTGCAGGAAATGATGGGATTTGTAGTTCAAGTGAATGACAGGGAGTGTTCTTCAGTAATCTGCGAGGGCTACATCGCTGGCGATCTTAATAATTAACATCTACCCTCACCCAAACCCTAAACCCAACTATCACAGTAATGCAAAAACAGTAATTATATTGAGAATTATGTAAATTATCCAATAATTGTATTATATTAATGTCTACCCCCTCCCTTCACCCCAACATAAAAACAGTAATTATATCGAGAATTATTTTATTATCCATTAATTGTATTTTATTAATGTCTCCCCCCCCCCCCCCTCACACCAATGTAAAAACAGTAATTATATTAAGAATTATTCATATTATTTATTAAATCACCCATTAAACTCTACTTTATTAACATCTACCCCCAACCCAACTCTAAACCTACCCCTCACAGTAATGCAAAAACTGTAAATATATTGAGAATTATTTAATTATTTATTAAATTATCCATTAAATTGTATTCTATTAACATCTACCCTAACCCAACCATCACAGTAATGTAAAAATAGTAATTATATCAAGTATTATTCATGTTATTTATTAAATTACCCATAAAATTCTACTTTATTAACATCTACCATCACCTCAACCATAAAAATGTTTTAAAAATTAAAAACTGCTTTTATAGCTGAAATAAAACAAATAAGACTTTCATATTTTAATATAGCAGCATGTTAATATTAGCTGTAATACAATCATAATTATTTATAATGAAGATTTGTCTCATCAAGACATCATTTATTTCACCAACAATGGTTATATTGTAAAATATTTCGCATTAAATCAAAAAAATTGCATTAAATATATTCCTAGTGTCGGCGCCAAAAGCCTAGTGGTTAAGTGCGCTGACATATAGCAACATAGTGCTCATGGGGACACGAGTTCGATTCCCGGCTCAAGGTCCTTTGCCGACCCTTCCCCTCTCTCTGCTCCCAACTATTTCCTGTCACTTCTCTGCACTATTCTATCCATTAAAGGTTAAAAACCCCTAAAAAATAATTATTAAAAAAATATACAGTTCAAGTCAGAATTATTAGCCCCCCTGTGAATTTTTTCCCCAATTTCTGTTTAACAGAGAGCAGATTTTTATTTAACACATTTCTAATCATAATAGTTTTAATAACTCATTTTTAATTAATTAATTTTTATCTTTGCCATGATGACAGTAAATAATATTTGACTAGATATTCTTCAAGACACTTCTATACAGCTTAAAGTGACATTTAAAGGCTTAACTAGGTTAATTAGGTTAACTAGGCAGGTTAGGGTAATTAGGCAAGTTATTGTATAATGATGGTTTGTTCTGTAGACTATCGAAAAAATATAGAGCTTAAAGGGGCTAATAATATTGACCCTAAAATGTTTTTTAAAAATTAAAAACTGCTTTTATTCTAGCCAAAATAAAACAAATAAGACTTTCTCCAGAAGAAAAAATATTATCAGACATACTGTGAAAATTTCCTTGCTCTGTTAAACATAATTTGGGAAATATTTAAAAAAGAAGAAAAAAATTCAAAAGGCGGCGAATAATTCTGACTTCAACTGTATATATTTCATATCGCAGCCTCTTGCGATTAGCTAATCGCATAGTTTCGATTTGCGATTGCGATTCGATTTTGATTAATCGCACAGCCCTACTTTACAATAAGGTTGTTTAAGTGAATCTATTTACTAATATGAACAAACAATGAACAATGCATTTATTACAGTATTTATTCACAGTAACTTAATGTTAACATGGATGAATTTGGATTTTAATAATGCATTAGTGACGGCGACATGGTGACTCAGTGGTTAGCACTGTCACCTCACAGCAGGAAGGTCCCTGGTTCAAGTCCAGGCTATAGGCTGATTTATACTTCTGCGTCAAGCACACGCGTATGCTACGCCGCAGCCTACGCGTGGACGCATAGACCTCGCCATGGCCGTCGGCGACGTTGACGCGCACCTCTCAAAAAATGTTACGCGTAGTGCAAGCTCTGTGATTGGTCGGCTTGGTAGCGCTGACGAGTGTGGGCGGAGGTGAGAGCTGCGGAGTCCCGTGAAGGAGCTCCGGATGGAGACTGTTGTGTTTACCTTATGATTAAAGTTGTTGCACGTCCGCGGGTTCCTGCCTCAAAATGAGCGAATTTGAGCCACTTGTACATTAAGGAAGTGTTCAGAAAAAACAAAACCCCAGCGAAGAAACTCGACACAGAGAAACATAAACACCTACTGCCAGCTGGTGTTTCGGAAGTGTTATTGCAGAGCAACAGAAACAGCGCGCAGAAGTATAAATGTATGGCTACAGGCAAGGCTTGCACCGTGGGTCACGCCGATCACTTGACGCAGAAGTATAAACCAGGCTTATGTCAGTTGGCGTTTCTGTGTAGAGTTTGTATGTTCGCCCCGTGTTGGCGTGGGTTTCCTCCGGGTGCTCCGGTTTCCCCCACAGTCCAAACACATGCCCTATAGGGGAATTAAATTAACTAAATTAGCTGTAGCGTATGAGTGTGTATGTGTGAATGAGTGTGTATGGGAGTTTCCCAGTACTGGGTTGCAGCTGGAAGAGCATCTGCTGTGTAAAACATATGCTGGATAAGTTGTCGGTTCATTCCGCTGTGGCAACCCCTGATGAATAAAGGGACTACTGTAAGCTGAAGGAAAATGAATGAATGAATGAATAATGCATTTGTAAATGTAGAACTGTAATTATTAGTATCGTTCATTTTTAGTTCAGTTTAGTAAATACATTAAATAATGAAACCTTATTGTAAAGTGTGATCTAATAATCTTATCCACTGCTCCGACCAGGCCATTATAAAAAATAAAACCCTTTGCTTTTAGAATTTAGAAGTCTGAAATTTCATTCATAACAGTCTTTTAAAAAAGTCTGAAATTTGACCTGCAGAACCCCCGATCTCAGGAAAACCTTCTGATTTTATGGAAACTTGTAAACCGTGGAGCCTGGAGGGCAGAGAATATGCAAGACTGTATTTAAGCAACAGCAGTAATGTTCACTCATTACAAAGTCTGCTTCGCTCTTCAGTAGCTATTTATGTTCCTGTTTGATCTCTGTGCCAGTGAAATAAACCTCATGTAAATATGGCCTTTCCAAAAAATTTCCGTCCCAGAAAATATGTGTTTGTCTGGATGATGCCTGGCCAAGAGTGACGTGTTGTTGTACTTTGATTTTAAAGTGCATCAAAAACATCAGACGAGGCTCCTGTAGTGCATGTGAAGAGGTCAAGGGTCAAATGATAAAACTTTTTATTCAGTTTGAAGTGTTAGGTAAATAATATTCAGATTTTTATTTTTATTATGCTACTTTTGACACTAGTTATGCTGTAGTGCAGGGGTGCTCAACCCTGTTCCTGCAGATCTACCTTCCTGCAATTTTCAGCTCCAACCTTGATCAAACACACCTGCCTGTAATTATCAAGTACTGTTCAGGTCCTAATTAATTAGATCAGGTGTGTTTGATCAGGGTTGGAGCTGAAATCTGCAGAAAGGTAGATCTCCAGGAACAGGGTTGAGCACCCCTGCTGTAGTGTATTAATGTATGCAAACTATAGGTGGGAATTAGGGATGTCAGTTTCTACAAAATCCCATGATCGATGATCATTTAAATTAACGATCAATCAATCGATTAATCGTTAATCCTTATAAACCATATGTTTATAAAATGCATACGAATAGGCTACTGAAGAATGAGCCGAATATGCAATGCATTATGGTTCTTGCTTAATCGTCACAACGAAATAAGCTAAGCATTCATTTTATAGATATAAACTATACAAATAAAAAATAAGACATTTTAAGTAATCAACATTATATGTAAAAAACCCAAACTAGGCTACAGGCTGAATGCGTCAGAGGTGAACATGCGGCACACGCTTCTGTTAAAGCTTCAGTGAAGAACAAACCATTTAGGCTATGACAGACCAATGCTATCTCACGGCTAGTGTTGGACAGTATGAGAAATTTTCAGATTGCCATATAGTCCCCCTGTGAGATCGCCGACACGATATATGGGCGCGGCAGTGTTAGGTTTCTAATTTGCTCATTTATTTAACCATTTTTAAACGTATTTAATAGGCCTAAACTTTCGGCTGCTTTTTAAAAGCTTATTTAATAATCTACTTCATTTGCATTATGTTTTATCTCAGAAAATAATTCAAACCAATGCAAATCACCGCGCTCTTACAGCTAAACTGTGTGGCGCGGGACAGGATTTGATGGTGATTTCGGGTGGTTCGATGGCTCCATGCCGTTATCATGCTGCAAAATGCATATAATATAAATGGATGCAAGCAAATGAAATTATATTTATCTGCGCACGGAAGAAACAAGGATGCATGCATTAAAGTCCTTTCAGACGGGAGGCGGACGGAGGTCTCACCGCCTGCGCGTGTTTCTATGCGTGCGTTTATCCATGTTTTGTTTTTTAGTAGAGCGCGCCGCGGCTTCAGGTCTGATCATCATCACAAAAGTAGTCATTAACAGTGTCACCTCTGTATTTGCTAAAATCTAACACAATGTTGCGCTTGGGATATGGGTTTATTGTTTGTCAGAGTTTTGTTTAGACTATAGCCGACGCGCCGCAGCTCTGGCTCTAATATTAGAACTGAGCTCAGTAAAATGTTGTTTGATAAGTTATTAATAATCTGTTCAATAATTCGTTAAAGCCAAAACGAATGCTAATTTAATATAGACTATTAAAAATATATAATAGAAAATTATATATATATATATATATATATATATATATATATATATATATATATATATATATATATATATATATATATATATATATATATATATATATATATAGGCTTAACATATTTTTTAATTAAATAATTGGGCTATTTTCTGAAATATGTGCATGTCTGTTTTTATCATTCCATCGAATTAATTCGATTGCAGCACCTGTTCATCCAGAACAGATCAGCTGGTTTCAGTTCTTTTTATTTTTTTTTTCTGTAGTTTCATTTTTACAAATAACTTTATTTAATTTGTTTATTAATTAAATTTAGTTTGCAAATTAATCTGCTATGAGATGGGGCTGTGTATGGCAGTGCCCTCACGTGCAGCGCGCGTCTGCTGCTGCGAGAGAGAGAGAAAGAGCGCAATGCAAATATTAAATTTTTCACATGCTGATGTGTGTGAAATTGCGAATACATGTCTATAATCGCCTTGCAATTTAAAAATTATTGTATTTTTCCCTTTAGGAAGGAAACTCTATTTAAATTCAAGCTAAATATGCGTGGTGCTGAAGTCCAAAAGTGCCGGTCAAGTGATGTTGATGTGAACAGCTGAAGCTGTTAAATTATCTGTAGCTCGTTTATTATTAATGGTGATGATTAAAATAATAATGCTGTTCATTTTATATAATAATGTAATTAAAACATGTAATATATTATCCGAAACAAGCTATATCGTCTTTAAAGTCGTCATGGGTCCCAGCTCTCTGCGATATATTTGCCTATATCCTCAATACACAATATCCTCCATTAAATCAAGTAAATTTGTTAAGCAGGACAGGCTTAACAAAATTCGCAGCACTAAACATGTTCCCAGACTGAGATTGATTGATGACGAGAGAGCAGAAACCTGTAAGAACGGAGATGTTCACCGCATGTCTGGCCGTGATGAGCGATTTTTAAAATGAAAGCATATTTGTTACAGTCTGTCAAGATTGCTAAAACATCTTAATATTTCAGAGAAAATAGTTAAAGTTTGCATAACCAATGATCTCATCCACGCGTGATCTACCCATACTTAAATATCATGCGACCTATTTTTTGATTACCTGACCCGCAGATTAACGGCAGCACCTGTAAATATAACCGAGATCCCCGCGGGTCTTATGCATCGCCCAATATACAGTCAAGAGACTGACTCCATGGTCAAGTAAACTGTACACACTTTGATTATGTAATGTGTAAAGTCGTGAATAAGTGTCTCGCAGCGCAAAGCATGTCTTATCCTTTATATGTCCATGTTTAATCGGTCATCGATAAGGTCGATCGATTAAAGGCTTATCGACAATTAATCGATGATCGAGTAATCGTTAACATCCCTAGTGGGAATAGATTTTTTTTTTTTTTAATCTAGATTAATCTCACTGTAATCTTGGAAATAATCTAGATTAATCTCACTGTAATTTTGGAATTAATCTAGATTAAAATGGCTCACTTGAATTCTGCCGAAGGCATTCAGAATATGTGTGCTACCCAAATAATAAATCTTTGAGAAGGGGTTTCTTAAGCCAGGTGGCGCATTAGACCAGGGGCTCATCTCCTGTTTCCAAAAGGCATCACAAACTGCTTGAGAAACGGTTCTACTATGATAACTGGTGATGAAAATAAATGATGTTCAATAAGATGAACTTGTGTTTACTAACTGTTTATTCAGTTAATCATGAATGTTGAGCTGTAGGCCTACATAAGCTCCAAACAGCCATTTTTGATGACCTTAATCTGACTAAAGTCATAACTGAACTAAACAGAAATGAAATTAAGACCTGGAGTATGCAGATATTAGTGGCATTATTGAGGTAAACACCGCGATCAAACTATTACCGTCATGTAGGACTTTTCACCATATTTTCCGACAAGATCCACACACGCGGCTGTCAGTAAAGGACCGCACGCGCACACACACACACACACACACACACACATATCTCAAAATGCAGAAGTTTTTTCTTTCCATTCGGCGTGCGTTATTAAAGTCCATAACACTCTCACCAGTCCTTACTCATTATTTGTGTCTAATACCCCAGTTTGTCACGGGGGCATGAATGAAATGTTCATGAGTGAAAGTGAAACTGCCGAACTGCAGGTAAAGTCACTCAAAATTACAGGAAACTCTTACATGAAAGCACTTCACGTAAACATCTTAATTATATTATTGTCTATTAAGGCGAATAACTAGACTACAGATGTCCATGTAAGCGTAGTCAGTAGTGTCTTCGAAGTAAGTGAAAGATCCAGAAGGGCATCCTGCTGATTTGATTCAGAAGGGCACTCTTTAGTCAGATGGCTCACCGGTCAGGTATACATCCGCGCTAAAATATCAAGGTGAAAGTCATCATAGCTTGCGTAGAATAGACCCAGCTCCCAACCCAACTCTGAGAATAGATTAACGGCGATATTTTTTTTAATTTCGCGATAATAGTTTCGCGTTAACGCAACACATTAACGGAGATAAAGGCCCACCACTTATGCAAATATTTACATGTTTTTATTTAATCTTTTTTTTGTCTTTTTCTTATTTCTTGATTGTTGTCGTCCCCTGGCTGTTTCAAATTGTTGTTAATTTTGCATTGTTCAATAAAAAAAATTAAAAATAGGAATAGGAATACCACTAGGAATATTCAAGCATTCATTTTCTTTTTTGGCTTAGTCCTTTTATTAATCAGGGGTCGCCACAGCGGAATCAACTGCCAATATTCAATATTATTAGCCTCTTTAAGCTATATTTTTTCGATAGTCAGAACAAACCATCATTATACAATAACTTGCCTAATTACTCTAACCTGCCTAGTTAACCTAATTAACCTAGTTAAGCCTTTAAATGTCACTTTAAGCTGTATAGAAGTGTCTTGAAAAATATCTAGTCAAATATTATTTACTGTCATCATGACAAAGATAAATTAAATCAGCTATTAGAAATGAGTTATTAAAACTATTATGATTAGAAATGTGTTAAATAAAAATCTGCTCTCTGTTAAACAGAAATTGGGGAAAAAAATTCACAGGGGGGCTAATAATTCTGACTTCAACTGTATATTTTTTTAATAATTATTTTTTAGGGGTTTTTAACCTTTAATGGATAGAATAGTGCAGAGAAGTGACAGGAAATAGTTGGGAGCAGAGAGAGGGGAAGGGTCGGCAAATGACCTTGAGCCAGGAATCGAACTCGGGTCCCCATGAGCACTATGTTGCTATATGTCAGCGCACTTAACCACTAGGCTTTTGGCGCCGACACTAGGAATATATTAAATGCAATTTTTTTTATTTAATGCTAAATATTTTACAATAAAACCATTGTTGGTGAAATAAATGATGTCTTGATGAGACAAATCTTCATTATAAATAATTATGATTGTATTACAGCTAATATTAACATGCAGCTATGCAAATACTAATAAGAGACCAACATTTGATTAAATAAATATACATAAGTATGATTTATACCTTCATGTTTGAGTAAAATGCAATTTTTGTTTGTGGTTTTTGTTTTTATTCTGTATATTAATGGCGCCTTGTATTCAAAAAATTATTACAATTTAATAAGCTTTTGTTGGCACTCAAAAATGATTTTTTTGCTGTTTGTTCAAAATACGCATTTAAAATGAGCTGAATCAACACAATTCACGAGTTTTTTTTTTTTTGGGGGGGGGGGGGGGGGGGGGGGCAACTTCATTGCTTTATGTTCCATCCATTTAAATTTGTAAAACAATTAAATTAACTTAATCGATTTGCGTTGAGGGCAGCACGGTGGCGCAGTGGGTAGCATAATCGCTTCACAGCAAGAAGGTCACTGGTTTGAGCCCCAGCTGGATCAGTTGGCATTTCTGTGTGGAGTTTGCATGTACTCCCCGTGTTGGTGTGGGTTTCCTCCAGGTGCTCCGGTTTCCCGCAGAAGTCCAAAGACATGTGGTATAGGTGAATTGGGTAAGCTAAATTGTCAGTAGTGTATGTAAGATAGGGTTTCTATTTTCTGCGATGTTGTGCTGAACAACAGCATAAACTACTATGACAATGATCACCTCAGCTGCTGATTATGTGCTTCATTCAGTGTTATAGAAGTAGAGCCCCTAATATCAAGGTTATATCAATATCAATATCAAGGTCAAGGTTCAAAATAGTTCAGCTTTTGCCGCTGTGTGGATTATTACTGAATATGTGTCACTGTTTTTACTTATGGTTAAGAACAGAGAAATATGCTGGTGTTTAACTGCACTGCTTTAATGCACTGCATTGGGCTCACACACAACATTTGTGCCTGAAAATCCGGAAGACCAGGGGGGTTAGATTCAAGGGTGAGGTGTCTAAATAACACTGTTGAGAACCAGGTACTGTGGTGTTAGTAACTATTATGAAGCGTGTTTCGGGTGGCCGCTGCGATCTGATCCTATACCAATCTTGGCGACCCAGGGGTTTCACAGACCGTACCAAAATGCTGAGGACCGGGGGGGATGGTTGAAATTATGGGAGTTTTCCTGAAAAAAATAACAAAACGGGAGGGTGGCGGGAGATGGGTCTGAAATACGGGAGACTCCCAAGAAAAACAGGAGTGTTGGCAGAGTAAGCTCACACATATACTTGTATATATATACACTTGTACATATATACATATTCAATATTGTTTAAGCCGAGGTGGGCATTTCACTCTGTCTCACGCTGAACGCTGTTGACCAAATCGCAGCACACCGTCATCAGTCTAATCCGCACATATTAGCATCGCGCTAAGGAGGGGTTTGGGAACAAATGAATAGCTAAATGAATCATATGGGAGTTAGGTAAAAATAAATACATATTATAAGACAATGAAAGTGTTTTTTGACCTTGCATGCATATCAGCCTGTTGTTGGAGACCCCCAAAACCAAAATATGACCCTTTATAATGCAAAATAGGGGCTCTTTAAATTCCATTATTATTCTATATGTATAAAACCAGAAGATTACATTATGTATTTTCTGTCATGTACTTACTGTTTACTTAAAAAGTAAAGCACAGAGTAAGCAGAGCACAGATCAAGCTCCCATTAATTCATTACCATAAATAAAAGGAAAACACCTGTCAATGACAAAATACGGACACTGTAAATTAACGGATATATTTTTTTTAACAGTGAGTGTAAAGCAAAACAGTTCATCTCCACTTTCTAGCCAGTTCCGCATTGGCAGTATTTGATAGCGCTGGCCGTGGCACAAGCGGCGTCCTTCACATTTGTCAAAAAAACAAGGAGAACAGGTTTTTCCACACCGGCACCATAGAAAGGCGCGCTTTCTTTACAAAAAGGGAAGAGAGGCTGATCTGTGCAGCCGGAGAGAGAAACCAGAGACATTCCCAGGGGTTTTCCTGGCAGCGGGTCTGTGGGAGTGAAGATGTTCGACTGCTGGATCTCACATTAACGGGACTTCAGATATACTGGAGCCAAAGAGAAAGCTTTACCCAGGTGAACATCTTTTATTTTATGGAGCTGAATGGGAATTTTTACGTAGGGAATGAAGATTTGTGGCTTCAGTCAGTACTGGGGAAAGTTACTTTTAAAAGTAATGCATTGCAATGTTGAGCTACTCCCTATCAAAGTAACTAGTTGTGTTACTTGGTTAGCTTTGATGGTAAGGAATGTGTTACGCTACTTTTGCATTACTTTTCTCTTACCTGGCTGAGGCTTGATCTCTTTCAGAACTTGCAGGATTTTTTCATTCATTTTTAAATAGAGGAGCTCTGCATTTAACAGTGCACTGTTCAGCCACAGCTTCGTTTACCTTTAAAAAAAACACATTAAAAATAATAATTTAGGACAATGTTATCTTCTGAGAACTTAATGAAGGCTATATGTGCAGTAAATATAGATTAATTAAAGTTTAAAGCAATGTATTTGCTTTGTTTCATTTTAACAAATAGAAAATAATTTTTTGTCAAAATAATAAAAAAAAATAGCCAAGCAAAGAAAAAAGGCTTTAATTAAACGTCATTAAACTACATATTTAATTTTATTTTTTTATGATATAACTGTTGTTCTCCCTGCATTCGCGTGGGTTTCCTCCGGGTGCTCCGGTTTCCCCCACAGTCCAAAGACATGTGGTACAGGTGAATTGGGTGGGCTAAATTGTCCGTAGTGTATGAGTGTGAATGAGTGTGTATGGATGTTTCCCAGAGATGGGTTGCGGCTGGAAGGGCATCCGCTGCAAAAAAATCAAGCTGGATAAGTTGGCGGTACATTCCGCTGTGGTGACCCCAGATTAATAAAGGGACTAAGCCGAAAAGAAAATGAATGAATGAATGAATGAATGATATAACTGTAGTTACAGGATTAACAACAACTACAGTTGCAAACTCCACACAGAAACGCCAACTGACCAAGCCCAGCCGAGGTTCGAACCTGCGACCCAGCGACGTTCTTGCTGTGAGGCGACAGCACTACCTACTGCGCCACTGCATCGCCCACAGGATTAAATAAAAAACGAAATAACCAACATGCAAAAATTGCATTGATTATAGCTAACAGATTTCGGTTTTGTTTTTTCGATTAATCATCTGGCACTAGTTGTACCCCAGATTTACACGTGAAAATGTTTAATGTACTTAATATTATGCCTATTAAGGTTACTAGGTTAATACCCATATCTAGGGCCAGACGGAATCTGCGGACGTTTTTTGCAATTTCTGCTGAGAATTTTGGTAAAAATCTGCGGATTTCTGTGGAATTATTTTGGGAGTCTCATAACTAAAACCTTAATATGTGTAATTTAAAAACTGAATAAATTCAGATTTACGCACATTTACTCAAGTAAATAAACAGAATTAATGATGGGCTAAAAATCTGCGGAATTCTGCGCGCCCAGATTCCGTGTGGGCCTACCCATAACCTAGTTAATAGGTTATAACTAGGCCCACACGGAATCTGCGCGTGCAGAATTCCGCAGATTTTCTGCAGATTTTCCGCAGATTTCCTCAGATTTTTAGCCCATCATTAATTCTGTTAATTTACTTAAAGTTAACTATTTACAGTTAATCTAATTGGATTTGCATTTTAAACATTAAATACAAGTTAAAAAGATATTATTTTTTATTTAACATATTAAGGTTTTAGTTATGATACTCCCAAAATAATTCCGCAGAAATCCGCAGATTTTTACCAAAATTCTCCGCAGAAATAGCAAAAAACATCCGCAGATTCCGTCTGGCCCTAGTTATAACCAGCCTGATCTCACGAGGAAACGTAAGTATTTTACGTTTTGTCAGTTTAGTGGCTAATTCGTACGAATTCGTACGAGTTCAGTCGTACGAAAATGTACGATTTTAAAAAGGAGGCGTGGCACCTAACTCCACCCCTAATCCCAACCGTCATTGGGTGATGAGCAAATCGTACTAATTTGTACGAATTAGATCATACGAATTCATACGAATTAGCCACTAATCAAAAAGTTACGAATTGTTGTGAGATTGCGTTGGTTATAACCATAACTTATTAAGTCTTCAAGCACTGTCAATACAATCTGAATATTATTAAAAGAAATTCTAAAAGTTGAAATAATAAATAAATATTAACTGTATTTTGAAGTACTCATGATATCAATATGGGTGACACGGTAGCGCAGTGGGTAGTGTTGTCGCCTCACAGCAAGAAGATCATTGGTTCAAGGCTCGGCTAGCTCAGTTGGCATTTCTGTGTGGAGTTTGTAGGTTCTCCCGTGTTGGCGTGGGTTTTCTCTGGGTGCTTCGGTTTCCCCCACAGTCCAAACACATGTGCTTTAGGTGAATTGGGTAAGCTAAACTGTCCGTAGTGTATGTGTGTATGTCCTGGTCCTCCTGGTTGAGCATTGGGCTAACAACCCACCTCATAAAAACTAGATGTTACGAATCACCAATATGGTGTGGCTAAATATCAACTTCCATATAAAATGGCGCTGAGAGTAAGCAAGTGAGTATGATATCAATATTGTGCATGTTCATTAACACTATATATTGAATTATTAAATAACTCTCGCCACATCAGAAAAAAACACCCTTATCCTTAAAAGAAATTCTATTATCGCCTGATTAACATCCATTGTTTTTACTGTTGAGAAAGTTGTGAAGTGAGACTCTCTGTTGCCACTGGGAAGCTCATTTGCAATTGAAATGCATTGCAGCAATTTCTTTAACACTGATGATGAATGTTAAAAAAAAACAGGATTTGCATTGTGTTGACATCCTCATTCCCTGAAGGAGCACATTGTAAAACTCTTGCACAACGCTATAGCATTGTTCAGACCTGGGCTTTGTGTTCAGAGACCCCTGACAGGGTGTAAATCTTCCTTAACCATGTGTGTAATGTCAATGTAAGTCATAAGAGAAGAGCAAAACTTAAATCATGTTTGCATGAATGCACTTTCATCAGCAGTCTATGAGTCGTGGCTTCACACTGCAGGGATTAAATTTTCTATTGATGCATGATGTGTACAAATATACATTATCAACATTCTAAATAAAGAATTAGTTTTTATAATTGAGTTAGCAAAAACAATACGCTTGGTACATGACTGAATATTATATAAAGTTGAAGTCAGAATTATTAGCCCCCCTGAATTACAGTATTAGACTGCTTGTTTATTTTTTTTCCCACAATTTCTGTTTAACAGAGAGCAGATTTTTTCAACACATTTCTAAACATAATAGTTTTAATAACTCATCTCTAATAACTGATTTATTTTATCTTCGCCATGATGACAGTAAATAATATTTGACTAGATATTTTTCAAGACACTTCTACAGTATACAGCTTAAAGTGACATTTAAAGGCTTAACTAGGTTAATTAGGTTAACTAGGCAGGTTAGGGTAATTAGGCAAGTTATTGTATAATGATGGTTTGTTCTGTAGACTATTGAAAAACAAATATAGCTTAAAGGGGCTAATAATTTTGTCCCTAAAATGGTGTTTAAAAAATTAAAAACTGCTTTTATTCTAGCCGAAATAAAACAAATAAGACTTTCTCCAGAAGAAAAAATATTATCAGACATACTGTGAAAATTTCCTTGCTCTGTTAAACATCATTTGGAAAATATTTAAAAAAGAAAAAAAAATTTAAAGGGAGGCTAATAATTCTGACTTCAACTGTGTGTAGAATTCTTACATTTTAAAGAAAGATACTGGGTTGTTTCACCCCAAATTTGGGAACAGTATGGGCATTACTAATAGAGTTGGGCTAAAAATGAAATAAAGTAAAAAATAAATAAATAAACCATTAGTTGGGTTGTCCATATTTGACAAATCTCAACTGAAACAACCCAGCATTTTCTAGATAGCATTAAATGTTGTTTCCTGTCAATTTTAAAATAATGTTTTTTTGGTTTAGTTTTTTTCGCCTCACACCAAGAAAGTTGCCGGTTCAAGTCCCAGCTGGGTCAGTTGGCGTTTCTGTGTGGAGTTTGCATGTTCTCCCCGTGTTGGGGTGGGTTTCCTCCAGGTGCTCTGGTTTCCCCCACAGTCCAAACACATGCGCTATAGGGGAATTGAATTAACTAAATTGGCTGTAGTGTATGAATGAGTGTGTATGGGTGTTTCCTAGTACTGGGTTGCAGCTGGAAGGCCATCCGCTGTGTAAAACATATGCTGGATAAGTTGGCGGTTCATTCCGCTGTGGCAACTCGATGAATAAAGGCACTAAGCTGAAGGAAAATGAATGAATGAATATTATTTGTTTCGTTTCATAAAACAGCATAGGTAAACAGTCAGGTATATTTAGAACAAAAATTAATTTTTAGCATATTAATTAACTTTTCAGCATAATCACTATTGTTATACTGAAGGACATTTAGTGGTCAATTTTAACCATATACTATGATTGGAGTATGATTACATGTACTGTAGGCCTATTATGATAAAATAAATATAACACTAATTGATATAAATAACTGCATACTATTTTTATCAGAGTTTCTGCAGGTTTAATGTAAGACTTTAACCCCCGGTTTCACAAACAAGGTTTAAGGCTAGTCTTGGATTAAATTGCATGTTTGAGCTCTCTCAAATGAAAATAACCTGCAGTGAGATGTCTTAAAATATGTCAGTGTCATTTTTTTTTATCTCCAGGTGCACACCAGTAATGTATTTTTCTAAGGCCGTTTTTATAAATGTGGCTTAAATAGCCTAATTTAACTAAGGTCTAGTCCTGGCTTAAGCTAAGCCTGGTTAGTGAAACTGGGCCTAAATGTAAGAGACATTATGAATGTAATACATATACTGTACATATACAGGGCTAAATGCTAAGCATTTTTAATATCCCAGTTGGAAAAGATTTTCACTTGACCGATCAAAAAAAATGATTATAATTTAATAATACAATAATAATAATTTAATAACAAAAAGATATAGGTCATGTCAGTATCCTCAGCAGTAAATAAATGGAGAACTTTTAGAAAAGTAATTAAATGCTATTAATAAATAAAGTTTTATTGAGATTGGGATTGTTGGTAATTGTATGGGTGTTTATGGCCAGATTGAGTAGCTATACATGAACAAAGGAAAATTAATACCTGTTAAAAAAAAAAGGTTTAAGACTCACAACACAATATTTCAGTAGATTTAAAACTTTTTAAGGCCTAAAATTAAGACATTTTAAGACCCCCACGGATACCCTGTTCATACAAAGTTTGGGGTTGATAATACTTTGGAAAGATGTCTCTTATGTGCAATTGAATTATTTAAAACAAACACTTGGTAAAGTTAATGTTTTATATGTTGCTGGATTAGCTTTTTTACTCTGGTAATGACGTCAGAGATCTTATCAACAAAGCATAACCTTTTAAACCCAAAGCATGTTAACATAACCTGAAGCTAAACAATTAACCAGATAAACAATGAAACCGCAGCAAAATGGTCAAAACTGCTTATTTCTCAAAAAAATTCAATGCACTATTTTTTGTAAGGGTGAGTGATGTGTCTTTTCAGACAATCACACACGTTAAGCTTTACTCTTTGAAGGCTTATCATTTATCCGTTGACATTTTTATCATGTATTCATTGGCATTTATTCCTGAAACATGTTTAGCTGACTTCTTGATCTTCCTCTCAGTCTTATCTCAGCAGCAGTGAGGTCAGCCATAAAGCTTACATCAATTATTACCTCCACAGAAATGCAAGGAATGTCCATTTTTCTACCCACTTATCCATTTCCCATAAAGAATGGTGTGCTGGGCTCAGGACAAAGCCATCCAAAGGGTCAGAAAGAGAGAGAGAGAGCTGGAGCTTATATTAACTCAAGGAGAAAGATAAACAGAACATGAGCTGGTTAAACAATACAAGCCAATGCCCCTCCTCACTGCTGACCTATTACCACATTATACAACCGATTACCATAGTACACTGCCTGCACTGGGATGGGTTCATTTGGAGGTGTTGGTTGCCTCCTGTAAGATGATAGCTGTAGTTATGATTATGAAAAGATACAGTTGAAGCCAAAATTATTCACCCTCCTGTCAAGTTTTTTACTTTTCAAATATTTCCCAAATGATGTTTAACAGAGTGAGGAATTTTCCACAGTATTTCCTATAATATTTTTTCTTCTGGAGAAATTCTTATTTGTTTTATTTCGGCTAGAATAAAAGCAGTTTTTAATTTTTTAAACACCGTTTTAAGGTCAATATTATTACCCCCCTTAAGCTATATTTGTTTTGAATTGATACAGAACAAACCACTGCTATACAATGACTTGCCTAATTACCATAACTTTACCCTAATTAACCTAGTTAAGCCTTTAAATGTCACTTTAAGCTAAGTAGACTGATTTCACGTGGCTGCCATTTTAAACCGCGAAATCGAGGCTGGGGTGGGAAGAAACCCGGAAGTATCACACAGGAATGTTGTGTACCTGGCTGTATATCTTATCAGCAAAGAGAAAGTGACATAAATTTATGCTTTCACCACCTTCCGAGTGACTCAAAGGTCCGTTCTGAATGAATAGTGAAAATAAAAAGGGATATTGGACCTCATTTTCAGCTAATTTAAGGAAAATGGCACTAGTTAGCTAATGTTTTCTTTCCCAAACACACGGTTTAGATGCTATTCATCAAACTCAAGTTAATGAACTGATTCTTTTACCATATTAGACTTGTCACGATACAAAATATTGGTACTGAAATAAAAAAAAAAAACGTCCATTTCCTGTTACCATTTAAGCATTGTTGATGGCGTTCGTAAACAGCACTGATTTGCCCTTGTGATCACGTGCTCAACAGAAATGACTGATTGGTCGTGAAGGTAATCAGTTTACCGCACTTTACTGATGTTTACCGAATGCAAACACAAACGAGCGATCTGCTTATGAATCGACTGATCTTCACGGCTTTAAAACGCTCCTATGTCCATCTATCCGTGTTTGCAATCTGTGAAGAGCGGTGCACTGCTGACCTTCTCGGCCAATCACAGTCATTTCTGTTGAGCACTGGTGAATACTATGACAAATCAGCGGTGTTTATGAACGCGCTCAGCGGCGCTTAAATGTTAGCGGGACATGGTCGTTTTTAAAACTTCAGTACCTGGACAACACTATTACAGACAACACGAGGGTGTGCTACAGCGGACTGCAGTGTTTTATCGCTCACCGGGTTACATAGGCTGAAGCAGGGAAGCGTCCCCGCGGTGTTTACCTGCTGCCATGAACTGAAACCTAGGAGAACACTTAGGCGTATTACTCTTAAAGAGATTGTGATGTTGTTTGATGCCTAATATGCTTTTAATTGTTTAAATTAAACTGAACTGAATGATATTAGGGCAACGCAGTGGCGCAGTAGGTAGTGCTGTTGCCTCATAGCAAGAACGTCGCTGGGGTCGCAGGTTCGAACCTCGGCTGGGCTGGGTCAGTTGGCGTTTCTGTGTGGAGTTTGCATGTTCTCCCTGCGTTCGTGTGGGTTTCCTCCGGGTGCTCCGGTTTCCCCCACAGTCCAAAGACATGCAGTACAGGTGAATTGGGTAAGCTAAATTGTCCATAGTGTATGAGTGTGAACGTGTGTGTGGAAGTTCCCAGAGATGGGTTGCGGCTGGAAGGGCATCCGCTGCGTAAAATCGTGCTGGATAAGTTGGCGGTTCATTCCGCTGTGGCGACCCCGCAAGGGACAAAGCCGACAAGAAAATGAATGAATGAATGAATGATATTAAAGTGATGTTTACACCATATCTGCATTTTGAAATCACAGCAACAGCTGGAGGTTTGTAGTACACACCATGTTGCTCAATGTTTACAGTGCTGATCCTATACTTCCGGGTTTCTTCCCACCGCAGCCTCGCTTTCGTGTTTTAAAATGGCGGCCACGTGAAATAAGCGTATACTAGTATCTTGACAAATATCCAGTCTAATATTATGTGCTGTCATCATGTCGAAGATAAAAGAAATCAGTTATTAGAAATGAACTATTAAAACTATGTGTTGAAAAAATATCTCTGTTAAACAGAAATTGGGGGAAAATATATCATTCAGGGGCTAATAATTCTGCCTTCAACTGCATATTGGGAATCTGTATTGAAGCATTGATCCTTTAATACAGTGGGAGTCGGGACCCCCCTAGGGGTCACTGGACAATGGGGGGGTTGTCACCTGGTGATTTCCAAAAATCTATTTATTTTTATTAAACCATAAGAATTACCATATTTTATCCATAACGTACAGAAAAGAGAAAAATAGTCGTTTATAGTTACTATATACTATATAGTTACTATACTGTAGTAGCTTATAGTTACTAGTTCTTTTGGATTGCAACCCCTGGGGCAATTACATTATAATAAAGACACAGCAATAGCGTCAGATGCAGCAGATTGATTTTATAACACCAGGTTAAACTTTCTGGCGCATTTACAGCACTGACATACATTCAAAAAATTAAACGAAGAATAGACTTGAGTCTGTTGGTGTGTGTGCGCCATTGCATGCAAGGTTTCTGTATTTATAACCACCTCAGAGGATATTGGGGGTCGCGAGTCACTGGGATTGTTATTTTGGGGGTTGCGGGCTAAAAACTTTGGGAACCCCTGCTTTAATAGACATTTGAAGAGATTTGTTTTATGCAACAGTAAAGCGTGGCTGTTCACGTTCAGAATTTGTAGTGATTCTCTCAGTTCCCTGAAATAATATGAAACAAATGGTTGGTTACATCAATTTTTTTTAATATTATATTTAGGTATCACGTTATGTTTTTCTTCACACACACAGCCCTGGTAGGAAGCACGTTACCAAACAGTTGATGGTTCCCACTGACTTCCAAAGTGTGTGAAAAATACAGTACTGTGGAAGTCCTTCCTTTTCCTTCGCCTTAGTCCCTTATTTATCAGGGTCGCCACAGCAAAATGAACTGCCAACTATTCCGCCATGTTTTATGCAGCAGATGCCCTTTCAGCTGCAACACAGTAATGGGAAACATCCATACACTCTCACATTTGCACACATACACTACGGCCAATTAAGCTTATTCAATTCCCCTATAGCGCATGTGTTTGGACTGTGGGGGAAACCGGAGCACCCGGAGGAAACCCACGCCAACACGGGGAGAACATGCAAACTCCACACAGAAATGCCAACTGACCCAGCCAGGACTCGAACCAGCAACCTTCTAGCTGTGAGGCGACCGTGCCACCCTCAGAATAGACTTTTTTAGGTAGATTACGCCTTTAATAAATATTTAGTTTATTTCACTGACCATACTGTCATACATTTTGTGGCTTGCCTTATGGTACATGACAGTGTTATATATGTGTACAGTTCAAGAAAAGTTGAAGAAAATAATATTACACTACTGTGACATGCTAATTATTATTAAAATATTTCCTAAGTGATGTTTAACAGATTTTAAAACATTTTTAACATAATAGTTATAAGTAATTTCTTTTCTTTTTGCCATGATGACAGTACATACTATTTGACAAGATACTAGTATTCAGCTTAAAGTGACATTTAAAGGCTTAACTAGGTTAATTAGGCAGATTAGGTTAATTAGCCAAGTCATTGGACAACAGTGGTTTGTTCTGTAACCAATCAAAAATATATATAATGTAATGTATTGTGTATTTATATAGCGCATTTATTGTGTATGGCCATACACCCAAAGCGCTTCACAGTAATGAGGGGGGTCTCTTCACACCACCACCAGTGTGCAGCATCCACTTGGATGATGCTACGGCAGCCACAGGACAACATCGCCAGTGCGCTCACCACACACCAGCTATTGGTGGAGTGGAGAGACAGTGATAGAGCCAATTCAGTGGATGGGGATGATTGGGAGGCCATGATAGTTAAGGACCGAGAGGGTATTTGGCCAGGACACCGGGGTTACACCCCTATTCTTTACGAGAAGTGCCATGGGATTTTTAATGATCACAGAGAGTCAGGACCTCAGTTTAATGTCTCATCCGAAAGACGGCGCCCACTGACAGTGTAGTGTCCCCTTCACCATACTGGGGCGTTAGGACTCACACAGACCACAGGTTGAGCGCCCCCTGCTGGCCTCACTAACATCACTTCCAACAGCAACCTAGTTTTCCCATGTGGTCTCCCATCCAGGTACTGACCAGGCTCAGCCCTGCTTAGCTTCAGTGAGTAACCGGTCATGGGCTGCAGGGTGATATGGCTGTGATGGGTGCTAATCTTAAAAATATATAATAAATAATAATAATCTTAAGGTTGCTAATCATATTGACCTCATCAATTAATAATTTTTTTTTTTAAATAATTTAGTTTAATAGTTTTTATTCCATCTAAACTAAAAGAAATAAGACTTTCTCAAGAAGAAAATATAATAGGAAATGCTGTGAAAGATGGTCTTGCCCTGTTAAACAGCACTTGAAAAATAGATTTCAAATAAATAAATATTTGAAAAAGAATAAATAATTTTGTATTCTCATATATGACTGGTATCAGAACTGCACGAGTTCCCATTGGCAAAAAAATAAAACAATAACATATACATATTGTCACGATCACCAGCAATCTAACCCTTATGGATCACTGGAGAACATTCACTATCACACAGACTACAATCCTGTCATGCACCACACACACACACCTGTTCCGGTTCTTCTTTGATTACACACACAAATACACAGCAGGAAGCTGTTCAAGGACTAATTACACAGACTATATAAACTGCTCACATTGCTGAGTCTTGTTTTTGTTTCAGAGCATCATGCAAGCGCTTTCCTTGACTTGTCTAGCCATGTTTTGCCTTGTCCTACCATTTATTTTCAGGGCTCGAAATTAACCTTTTTTCTAGGTAGCATCAGTGCTCCTAACTTCGAAAATTTAGGCGCACCAGACCAAATTTAGTCGCACCCACCAAAAATTATGAACACCGTTACTACACGTTTTATATTAACGCTCACCGGCCCTGCACGCACTGCTTGACGTGAATGAGAGGAACTGAAGTAACAATAATAACTGTGCTGTTCTCACGGGTGCTGTCTGATATTGCACAGATGATATTGACATATAACTTATTATTTGCATACGTCATCTTAATAGCAATACCGGTCTTTTTATGAGCTGCAATATTAGTTTAATCTCAGTGAATGCATGCCCTTTTGCAATGGTGAACGCGGTTTCAGGACTGACAGCATCGTGACGATTAAATGAAGGATTAAATAAAAACATCTCGTGCTTAAAATGTGTAGATTTAGTGGCAAACACAGTTACCTGAAAACTCCATCCCACCGGCTTTACTGTGGATGCTTTAGTCATTTTTAACCAATGCTTTAAATGCTGGATTGACATTCATTACATGATCACTAATCAGATGTGCCATTATTTGTGGTTTCTAAAACTAAATCTGTCAGTGTTGTTTTCATTCTCTCGTATCCAGACCTTTACAGTTTCGCGGCTGTAGCTCCCTGTCATCGGAACTGAGTGATTGACAGCTGATATTAACCAATCCATACGCGCTCTTTGGTGGATGTAAACTTTTGGATTTCATACAGCTGTCCCCCCCACTTTTGAAATGTCCACTCCGCCCCTGCCCTTACGTGACACATATACTGCCCATTTATACTGATTTGGCATTTTGTAGCTACATTCAGTCTTAAAATATGAAAATATTCTAAAATACTTCATTAATTGATCTTTGCAAGTTCATTTTTAAAAAGTATAGTATCCCTATCCATTTGATTCATTCAAATGTGATCACAAACAGAGGCATTTGCTTTCAGTGTAATTAATGGCAGAGCCAAATTGCTGTAATATATTTATAAAATATTTCTCGCAGCTCTTTGAATGCTAATCAACCTTCTGCATCATTTAAAAGCAGTGCGTGTTGTGCATAAAAAGCTCTGTAGGTGTTAACAGGCCAAGCACATCCCGGCTATATTTACTGAAACTTTCTAAAGGTAGGTGTGAAGTTTCCATTCAGTTGCCATGGCGACTGTTTAAAACACATCCATAAAACACAGACAAGTGCCCTTAAAGTTGCACGCTGCAATGCAGAATCTCTTTTTGCATTAATGTCTCATATAGACTGAAAAAAATGATTCATTGGATTTACAAATTTTTTTTTTTTAAGTGGTTGCAAACAATTTATATGGGCTGAATTTAAACATTATTAAATTGAATTTGTAAGTTTAAATTCAACCCATATACAGTCTGAGGTTTTAGTCCCCCTGTATATTTTTGTCCCCAATTTCTGTTTAACAAAGATTTTTTTCAACACATTTCTAAACATAATAGTTTTAATAACTCATTTCTAATAACTGATTTAGTTTGTCTTTGCCATTATGACAGTCAGGCCCGTAGCTAGCCTATTGAAAGTGGTGGTTCATTTTGCAGTTACTTCTATTCAGCTATGAGGTTTAAGCTTTGCTGGATTAGCTTGTCAGATGGTGAGCACAATTTTTTATGCACCAAAAATATTTCCTACAATTTTGTCAAAGTGTTTACAATAGACCTACTATTTTACTCCGAAGTATATATTTACATTTAAACTGTAAACTGTAATTGCAGTTTTATAATGTTATGAGATAAGCATTTTAAACAAAAAAATATATATAAAACAAACAAACTTTTTTGACATTCTTCCCCATCTTTTTCTACTTTTTTCCTCGTCCCACCCTTCTAAATTTGGACTACATCATTTCAACTGGACTATATCATTGTAACTGGACTATACGCTTTCATTTTGTCACCCTGGATCAACTTGAAGAGTACATCGACGCACATTACAACACACACTGCTGCAACATGGACACTTCAGATGACAACACAAAAGGTAATTCCGCTCCAAACTCCAAGAGACCCCGTTCTGATTTACCTCCACCTTCACCATCTTGCTGCACCGAGGTAAGCGATATATTACGCTCTATCGAAAATAAACTTTCCGGACTCGACTCAAGAATTGCGCTAATAGAAGTAATTCACAAGGAATTCCAAGAACTCCGTCACAGTTTAGAATTCAGCCAAGAACAGATAGATACACTCACGAAAGAAAACCACTTCCTAAAGGACTCCGTTCACGCACTTTCTACTCAGCTCACCACCGTTGTCACAGAAAACAAAACAATGAAAGAAAACATTTTGGACTTACAAGCACGCAGTATGAGAGACAATCTAGTTTTCACAGGCATCCCGGATCAAACTCCAGACGACCCCGAAAAATCAATCAAGGACTTTATGACAAAACAACTAAAACTACCAGCTGAAACCGTACAAAACATCACTTTTCATCGTGTCCACCGCATCCGTTCTCAACAAAACAGCAACCGACCGCGTCCTATCATTGCGAAATTCGAACACTATAAACACAAAGAACTGGTTCAGAAACAAGGCAGACAACTTAAAGGTACAGTTTACGGTCTCAATGAACAATATCCAAAGGTCATTCTCGAACGTCGAAAACAACTCTTCCCAATCCGAAAACAGAAAATGAATGAAGGAAAACGAGCAATCATAACAGTGGACAAATTACACATAGACGGACAACTATATCGCGATAAGGACATTACCCCCTGGCTTTTCTGAACGCATCACTCCGTTAATATTACCCCATCTCCCTCATATCACTGAGTTTTGATTTGTTATCGCAACTAGGTCTCATCCTCCACCCCTCCCTCCTTAAACTCTATGTTGGTATTTATAGTCATTTTTGTTTGGTCATTGTTCTATTGTGTACATTCTGTCAACTCCATGTTTGAGATGTATGTCTATCAGTCTATCATTAACATTGTATTTTCATACACACACACACAGGTACAATACCACACCCTTTCAAATGCATACAGTAACATTTATGCATATGCAGTAACAACAGACTCACATATTAATATACATAGCTACTGGTTACTTAATTATTTTGCACTTCTTTAAACTATGTCATCAATCACATTTCTATCTTGGAACGTCCGTGGACTCGGCTCCCAGGCAAAGAGGATCAAAGTTTTTAATCATTTAAATAAATTACAAGCAGATATATGCCTTTTACAAGAAACCCACCTATCAGAATCTGATCAAAACAAAATCAAATCATCACAGTATCATTTATATTCTGCCAACTACAACACAAAACAGAGAGGAGTGTGTATCCTAATAAATAAAAAACTATCATTTGTTCATAATACCACAGTTACAGATCCAGAGGGACGTTTTGTCATCATTAACATTTTAATTAACAATAACCCATTCACAATAGGCAACTTATATGGCCCAAATACAGATGACTCATCCTTTTTTCAGAATTTTTTTTCATCGATTTCAAATCTCTCTAATTGTCCCGTTATAATAGCAGGTGACTTCAACACAGTTTTAGACTCAAATACAGACAGATCTAACAACATCGGCAATAAACGCATCTGGAAATCTGCAGATACTATAAAACAGTTCATGAGTGATCTTGGTCTTGGTGATAGTTGGCGCCTCCAGCATCCAGACATTAAAGCATTTTCTTTTTTTTCACCAGTTCATCATTCATACTCCCGCATTGACTTCTTTCTCACCAGTAATTCTATTATGTCCAATATTTCTGAATCAAAGATCCACCCAATAATCATTAGTGATCACGCTCCTGTAACATTAAAACTGAATATAACCACTGCACATAAACCCAGTTCTAGATGGCGATTTAATACTTCTCTTCTTCAAGACCATGATTTTGACAGTTATTTTAAAAGAGAGTGGGCTTTCTTTCTAGAGATAAATGACTCCCCTGAAATATCTCCATCTCTTCTGTGGGAAACAGGAAAGGCAGTATTAAGAGGAAAAATAATTTCATATTCCGTTTACAAAAAAAAGAAAGAGAAAAAACAACAAGCTGACCTGGAACAGAAAATTAAAGAACTAGAAGACATTAACATAAATAACCCAACAGAAGAAACACAAGATACGCTAAGAAAATATAAATCACAATTAAATAAACTAATTGATGCACACACTCAATTCCTTATTCATAGACTACGACAAGAACACTTCCATCATAGCAACAAATCTGGTAAATATCTGGCTAATCAAATCAAACACAATAAAGAAAAAACAACAATATCAGTCATCAAGGACTCAGCAGGGAAACCCACCAACTCACCAGAAGAAATAAATAACATTTTTCAAAAATTCTACAGTAAATTATATTCCCCTGAAAAAAACCCATCCCAGGATGATATAAATTCATTTCTCAACAATATCAATTTACCTCAACTAAACGAACAGCAAATAAATACTCTTGAATACCCTTTATCAGAACAAGAAATTTCTAATGCACTTAAGCTCATGCCCAATAATAAATCACCAGGTCCTGATGGTTTCCCTGCTGAGTTCTACAAACACTTTTGGTCTATTTTATCACCACTTTTCATCCGATTGATAAACGAATCAAAACAAATTTCAAAACTTCCAGACACCATGAACACAGCCACAATTGCACTCCTCCTCAAACCCAATAAAGACCCAACATTACCATCAAGCTATCGCCCAATCTCACTAATCAATGTAGACACTAAAATACTTGCTAAAGCTCTCTCCCATAGAGTAGAAAAAATCATGCCATCTATAATCCATCCAGACCAAACCGGCTTTATTAAAGGTAGACAAGCATCCAACAATACACGCAGACTCGTAAACCTAATACACCACTCATCAATAAATAAAAATAAATCCATCATAGTCACCCTCGACGCAGAAAAAGCATTCGACAAGGTAAACTGGAAATTCCTGTTTTCCACATTAGAGAGGTTTGGTTTTGGGGAGTCATTTATTAATTGGATTAAAATTCTCTACACATCACCATCAGCTACCGTCATTACTAACGGATTAACATCACGCAGCTTCACTCTACACCGGGGAACTAGACAAGGATGCCCACTCTCTCCCTCTCTATTCACCATATTCATCGAACCGCTTGCAGCAGCTATCCGTCAAAACATCCACATTAAAGGAATTCAAACATTAAACATACACCATAAAATTAGTCTTTATGCTGATGATATATTATTATTCTTACAAAATCCCCAAACATCTTTACAAGAAACAATAAAACTTATTGACAGCTTCTCAAATATTTCTGAATACTCAATCAATTGGAACAAATCTGCTATACTTCCATTACACTCTGCCAGTGTGGATGTGGCATCCCAAACTCCACAAATTCCTATGTGCACCAACTACATCACATATTTGGGTATCAATGTTTCCCCCAGGCTGTCAGAGTTGTTTGCACTCAACTATACTCCACTACTGAAAAAAATAGATGACGATATTCAACGTTGGATGAACCTACCACTATCCATCATGGGCAGAATATCAGTAACTAAAATGTCCATACTCCCAAAAATAAACTATTTATTTTCAATGATCCCAACGCAGCCCACTCATACCTGGTTCAAATCTCTAGATTCATTTATCACAAAATTTTACTGGAAAAACAAGACCCCAAGAATTAAATTGGCAACCCTACAGAAACCAAAATCACTTGGAGGATTAGAAGCACCACATTTTTACAACTACTTTCTGGCAAATCAGCTTCAAAACATACACAAATGGATTAAACCTAACTCATCAGAATGCACATGGCAAGATATTGAACAATCAATCTGCAAAGACATAAACATTTCAGAATTACCCTTTCACAGTCAAACAATCAAAAAACATCACTGTTTTAAAATGCCAACAATAGAAGCAACTCTGACAGCCTGGTGGAAATTTCATCAGATCACAAATTCCCCACTCACACCATCTAAATACACCCCAATCTGGAATAACCCTGATTTCCTAGCTAACAGGAAGCCACTTAACTTTCGCACATGGGCAGATAAGGGAATCACACAACTTCAGCATATCTTTAATAATAATAACCTGGCACCATTTTCCGATATAGCCCAGACATACAACATTGGGAGTAATTGCTTTTTGGAATATTTACAAATCAAATCATCAATTAAATCAAAATTACTTAACCAATCAATCAATCTAGACCTTTCCCCTCAAATCTCAGCGTTTATCAGTATATCTTCCTCCAAAAAATTGCTCTCCCAAATATACAAAATGATCTCAAAATCAGACAACGCATTAGTTGTACCAACCGCTAAATGGGAAACAGACTTATCCATTACTCCCAATGCTGCATTCTGGACTCAAATTTGCAAAAACACATTCTCCATGACTAAAAATGCTAACCTACAACTTATACAGTACAAAGTGCTTCACAGATCTCATTTAACTGGGCAGAAATTATTTAAAATGGGTTTCACTTCAGAAATATGTTCATATTGCACACAAAACACACCAGACACTTATCTTCACGCCTTATGGCATTGCACTTCAATTAAATCATTTTGGGAAAAGGTTACTGACACACTCTCCAACTTAATGGGATGTCACATCCCACTGTCTCCCTCTCTCTGCATATTAGGTGACATATCCGCAATCAATATAAATAATACAAATAGTCAGTTACTGCTGGTGGCCTTAACTATCGCCAAGAAAACTATCCTCATGAACTGGAAATCAAGAAATACCATTCACATTTCATTCTGGAAAAATCTATTAACAGATTACATCTCCATTGAAGATCCTCTTTGCCTCAAGCCACTCTCCATCAACACCTTCATCAGTACACAGACAGGAGGGGAGGGGGGAGAGGGGGTCAGGTAGAGGCAAAAACTGTCTCTTATATTAAATCTAATTTAAAATAATTCGGTCTTTACATACTTCTTCCTCTTTTGTACTATCTGTGTTCCTTTCCTGTCTCTCTCAAATCTATTTATTCATTTTATTATTGTCCTTTATTATTATCATCATTATTAAATTTTTTTATTTATTTTTTTTATTTATTTTTATTTTTTATTTATTTTTTTATTTATTTATTTATTTATTTATTTATTTATTTATTTTTTTTTTTTTATATTTTATATTTCTTTCCCTCAAGAAGTGGGAGGGAAGGGGATCGGGAGGTGGGTGGGTAGGGCGTGGCGACTGGTGTGCTCGCGCTGATAATAATAATAATATTGATAATTACCTGGCTAGCAACTGATTAATAAAGGTAAACAGGCATTTAGAAAGAAAGGAAAAAAGAAATATATAAAATAAATAAATAATAATAAACCTACTTGCATATACTTACATATACTACACTCACAGGGTAAGTGTGACGTGGGCATGGCGGCCTGGGCATTGCACTGGACTGGTCCATGCTGCACGTCATACTTTTTTAATGCATCACAAAGCAACTGACAAACACTGTACTCTTCAAGGTAAAAACTGACCACATAACATTCACCCACTTAAATTATTAAAGGTTTTTTTTATTTTTATTTATTTATTTTATTTTTTTTTTTATTTTTTTTTTTTTATATAATTACTATTGTTGTTGTTGTCGGCACGAGTATATCGTGGTTATCGCGTTTCCCTGCCCACCTCTTGATCTTTAATTATTATTATTACTATTACCATTCTTATCACTATTATTATCATTATATTATTATTAATAATTCATCATATTGGTAGTTAAATTCTCCTTTTTAATATTATTCTTTACTTTTGGGTTTATCATTTGTATATTATTATTATTATAGTAACGTTTCTTTTCTCATTTTCATTATTCGGTTTGGAGCACCTCATTTTTTCTACATTTATTTATTTATTTATTTATTTATTTATTTATTTGTTTATTTTTTCTCCACTTTTCCCTCTCCTTTCCTGTTTTTTTTTTTCTCCCATCTACTTATTATTATTATTATTATTATTATTATTATTATTATTATTATTATTTATTATAATTTTTCGTCCTCTTCCTGATTTCCCAATCTCCCCTCACCTCCTCAATATTATCATTAATATTATCACTTTTACTATTATTATTGCTTTTCTGACCTGTCCTCCCGTTTTCTCCTCATTATCATTATTACAAGTATTTCTACCCAGGTCATTATTCAGGTTGCTGTAGTTGTTGTAGTAGTAGTAGTAGTCATTGTGGAAGTAACGATTGTATTTGTAGTTGGGTGTTAAGGTAGTAGTAGAGTAGTTTTGTAGTAGTAGAGGTCGTTGGATTAGTGGTACCAGAAGTTGTAAAGGTGTTGAAGTAGTAGTTGTAGTAGTCGGTATAGTAACATCAGTAGTAGTAGATGTTGTTGATGTAAATATTGTGGTAGTAGTGATTACTGTAGTAGTAGGAGACGTTGTTGTAGTTGTATCAGAAGTAGTAGATGTTGTTGATGTAGATGTTGTCGTAGCAGTGATTGCTTTAGTAGTAGCAGTAGTAGACGTTGTTGTAGTAGTATCAGTTGTAGAAGATGTTGTTGTAGTAGTATCAGTTGTAGAAGATGTTGTAGTAGTATCAGTTGTAGAAGATGTTGTAGTAGTATCAGTAGTAGACGTTGTTGTAGTAGTATCAGTTGTAGTAGATGTTGTAGCAGTATCAGTAGTAGTAGACACTAGTAGTAGTGGTAGTGGTTGTGGCTGTAGTAGTAGCAGCTGCAGTAGTAGTCATAATATCAGTAACTTTCTGTAGTAGTAGTTGGTGTAGTGGTGATTTATTTTTTATTTTTTATTATTATTATTATTGCTGTCAGTTATTACTATCGTCCTTTCTTTTTTCTGTCATTTTTACTATCATACATTACGAGCATTGTTGCCCCACCTTACCACTGACTGTTGTCTTTCTGTTTACTTATATCTACGATATTTGCTTCATTTATTGATTGTGTATTGACCACTATATATGTACCCTGATTTGTCCACCATGTTACCTTTAAATACACACACACACACACACACACACACACACACACACACACACACACACACACTGTATTATTGCTGCTTTTTGTTTTTGTTTTTGTTGTTTTTTTTGTTGTTTGTTGTTGTTGTTTTTCAATTTCTTTGTATTTGTATGATCCCAATTTGTGTACCATTATGCATATTCTAATAAAAAAAAAAAAAAAAATATATATATATATATATATATATATATATATATATATATATATATATATATATAATAAAAACTTATTTTTAAAATACAAATTTATAAAAAAAAAAAATCTGTTAAATCTGTTAAAATTAAACCGATTTATTTACAGAACAGAATCTGTTAAAACTGTAGCCTATAGGCCCAAAAACTGGGCAGCTCATTCCACTTTCCTCAGTTAGAATTTGGCCATTTGAATAATTAAAGCCTTCTTCTATCTATTTTCACAATTTATGATGTAATAAGCTCATGTATGGGGCAAATTCTGAACCTTTGTCAGTAAGAGGTGGCTACGGGCCTGACAGAACATAATATTTGACTAGAGAGTTTTCAAGATACTAGTATTCAGCTTAAAGTGATATTTAAAGGCTTAACTAGGTTAATTAGGGTAATTAGGCAAGTCATTGTATAACAGTGGTTTGTTCTGTATCAATCGAAAACAAATATTGCTTAAGGGGGCTAATAATATTGACCTTAAAATGGGTTGTAAAAAATTAAAAACTGCTTTTATTCTAGCTGAAATAAAACAAAGACCCTCTCCAGAAGAAAAAAATATTATAGGAAATACTGTGAAAAATTCCTCGCTCTGTTAAACATTGTTTGGGAAATATTTAGAAAAGAAAAAGAAAATTCAGAGGAGGGTGAATAATTGTTTGTTGTTTGCAACCAGTTTCCTTAAAAGAAATGGTGTAAATCCAATGAATCATGTTTTTTTTCAGTGTAGTTGTTTGTAAAAGTGCTTTGTGTCAGTACTGATGGCACTCGGCAGGCGCTGGACGAGGATTTTGTTTGCTAAAACAAACCTGAACGGCTCAGGTCTGTGCTAAGCATTATGGCTAATACGATTTAACACTCCCAGCGTGACCTCCACAAAGCTGATCTTCACTATACATCAACACACGTGCTGAATTTGACACACCTCCACATGGCTTTGCTTCTGCTCCAGAACACATTTCCTAAGTTTTAGGGCTGCAAAATATTGGAAAAAACTGATATTTTTGAAGAGATGATGCCAACCTTCGAGGACTTCAAGGACAACACATACAGGCAGTGCCGAATTATTAAGCAAATGAGTATTTTGACCACATCGTCCTCTTTATGCATGTTGTCTTACTCCAAGCTGTATAGGCTCGAAAGCCTACTACCAATTAAGCATATTAGGTGATGGGCATCTCTGTAATGAGAAGGGGTGTGGTCTAATGACATCAACACCCTATATCAGGTGTGCATAATTATTAGGCAACTTCCTTTCCTTTGGCAAAATGGGTCAAAAGAAGGACTCGACAGGCTCCGAAAAGTCAAAAATAGTGAGCTATTTTGCAGAGGGATGCAGCACTCTTAAAATTGCCAAGCTTCTGAAGCGTGATCATCGAACAATCAAGCGTTTCATGCCACTTGCCACCAGTTTTGCCATATTTCAGAGCTGCAACATCACTGGAGTGCCCAAAAGCACAAGGTGTGCAATACTCCGAGACATGGCCAAGGTAAGAAAGGCTGAAAAACGACCACCACTGAACAAGACACACAAGCTGAAACGTCATGACTGGGCCAAGAAATATCTCAAGACTGATTTTTCTAAGGTTTTATGGACTGATGAAATGAGAGTGAGTCTTGATTGGCCCGTGGCTGGATCGGTAAAGGGCAGAGAGCTCCAGTCCGACTCAGACGCCAGCAAGGTGGAGGTGGAGTACTGGTTTGGGCTGGTATCATCAAAGATGAGCTTGTGGGGCCTTTTCGGGTTGAGGATGGAGTCAAGCTCAACTCCCAGTCCTACTGCCAGTTTCTGGAAGACACCTTCAAGCAGTGGTACAGGAAGAAGTCTGCATCCTTCAAGAAAAACATGATTTTCATGCAGGACAATGCTCCATCACACGAGTCCAAGTACTCCACAGCGTGGCTGGCAAGAAAGGGTCTAAAAGAAGAAAAACAATTGACATGGCCTCCTTGTTCACCTGAGCTGAACCCCATAGAGAACCTGTGGTCCATCATCAAATGTGAGATTTACAAGGAGGGAAAACAGTACACCTCTCTGAACAGTGTCTGGGAGGCTGTGGTTGCTGCTGCACGCAATGTTGATGGATTCTGTTAGTGTTTTGATCCGTTCACCATGGATGGCAGGCTTTTGAGTGTCCTTGCAAAGAAAGGTGGCTATATTGGTCACTGATTTGTTTTTGTTTTGATTTTGAATGTCAGAAATGTATATTTGTGAATGTTGAGATGTTATATTGGTTTCACTGGTGAAAATAAATCATTGAAATGGGTATATATTTGTTTTTTGTTAAGTTGCCTAATAATTCTGCACAGTAATAGTCACCTGCACACACAGATATCCTCCTAAAATAGCTCAAACTAAAAACAAACTAAAAACTACTTCCAACAATATTCAGCTTTGATATTAATGAGTTTTTTGGGTTCATTGAGAACATGGTTGTTGTTCAATAATAAAATTAATCCTCAAATATACAACTTGCCTAATAATTCTGCACTCCCTGTACACTTAATAGGGTTGGGTCGATGGCCAATAGACATCATGCTGAGCCGGTCTCGCGATCCTCCGCCCCACATCGCAGCAGCAACCCGCTCGCAAAAAAATACACATTCAGGCCACGTTTACGCTAATACGTCTTAGATTTAAAATGGCATTTTAGAATAATAATATAATAATACAAAATTTTCATTTATATAGCGTCTTTCCAGAGCTCAAGGACACTTTACAAAGAATATAACAAAAGAGATAGTACAAGCGGACATAAGTGGAGACAACATTAGGTACACAAACATACAGGAAGTCAAATATAACAAACTGGAAATACAAAACCAGACCTAAGAGACAATTAAGCAGAGTGCAGGTGGATCAAACAAAGTGGTCAGTTTGTCAGATCAGAAGTGAAGCATTCAGAAAATAAATGAGTTTTAAGTAAAGATTTGAATTCGGAGATATTATTAACAGAACGGAGTGAACGTGGCAGAGAGTTCCAGAGTTTGGGTGCAATAACACTAAATGATCTGCCCCCCATTGAAGAGAGGCGGTACCGAGGGACAGTAAGACGGCCAGAGTCAGAGGAGCGCAATGAAAGAGTAGGGGTGTAGGGGACAAGCATGTTGCAAAGATAAAGGGAGCTAGGCCATTTAAGGATCTAAATGCGAAGAGGAGAATTTTGAATTTAATGCGGTATGCAACTGGGAGCCAATGGAGGTCGTACAGGATTGGCGTTATATGAGCAGAACGTTTGGTATGTGTGAGTATTCAAGCCGCAGAGTTTTGAATATATTGTAATCTGGAGATGAGGCTGGCAGGCAGACCAGTAAAAAGGGCATTACAGTAGTCAATGCGTGAAGAGACAAATGCATGGACGACAGTCTCAGCATCCTTGCTACTGATGAAAGGACGCAGTTGGGCAATGCAGATTTAATAACAGATTTAATGTGAGACTGAAAGGAGAGCGTGGAGTCGAAGATTACACCTACATTTTTGACAGAAGTAGATGTATTAATGTGAGAGCCAGCAATCTCACAGGAGAAACTGCTCGAAATATTGCTGGTAAGCGCTGGGGTGCCAATAAAAATGATCTCAGTTTTGTCCATGTTGAGTTTTAAAGAATTTGAGTTAAGCCAATCATTAATGTGCTTCACACAAGCAGAGATTTGATCAATTTGGGCAGATGAAGTAGGTGTACTTGTAAACAATCCACGTCCACACTGGCATTTCATCTAGCATTTCTGAAAATCCCTCCTTCCACACTATACCACTGAAAATGCACATCATGTGACCACACACAAACACTCTGTCATGTTGCAGCATACGCGCGAGTCTGAGCTCCAGCAGTCAGCAGATGCTTTGAGCACAAAACCGCAGAGAGCAGTGCACGTCGGACAGATTATCAAGGATGTACCGCTGGATCACGTCTCACTATAGTTGTTAAACGTGATATTTAATTAACCTTGTCTCTATCTAGCGACTCTTCTGTCCTTGAATCTGTCAGGTAACATGTCACAGCGTCAGCACACTGCTTCAATCTTTCGCTTTCACGCTTGTACTTAGTCATTTTAGCCAAAACCTCAGATACTGTTGGTTGGTTCCTGTTGGTTGTGCACTTTTTTTTTACCAACCAAGTTTGTCGACGCCATTATAACGACATAGATCACTCTGCTTATTCATGCAAGAGTCCAGCGGAAAAAGTGATTGACCGGTGGTAATTTGTGTGTAACTTGTCTTTATTTATTTATGATTTGGTTATGGTAAATCAAATGACCATGCGGGCCAGGTAGTTGAAATGGTGGGCTACAAATAATTCATTCATTATGAATCAATTAAATGATTCACCGCCGCCTACGACGACGATGCCATCGTCCATCGCGATGTTTCACATTAGACATCATACGATGCCAAATTGGTCGACATCGCCAACCCTAACACTTAATACACTTCATTAAGCATGTACACATAGACATCACCTATATCCTATATAACTGCAGATTAACTATGTTTATATACAACAACTTGTATTTGATTGCAACTTTAACTTAATTTGATTGTAATGCAATAATATGCACCTTTTGTAAAGCTGCTTTGAAACAATAATTACTGTAAAAAGTGCTATACAGATAAACTTGAATTGAATACTTAGTTTTTTTTTTTGCGATTATATATTGCCATATAAATATAATTTCATGAAGATGACTTGAGTAACTCTAGAAGAGTCAAAAACTTACATACAGCACCTTTAAATTATGATTTCTTTTTTCCAAATAAAGCATAAAAATACCATAATATGTTTGCAGATGTTTAAGAAACATCCCAAGTGAACATACTTGTTTAACTGAAAAACAATGCTGAAGTCAGATATTCTGCTTTGAAAATGGTTTTTCCATGCCAGAACGCTGTCTTTGTTTAGGTAATGTTAACCTGCACAATGCCAGTTTAGCCAATTATATTTCAGCACTCCGGGTTGCCTTGTTGGAAAACAGCGTATTTCATTCATTCATTCATTCATTCATTCAGAAAGGCTCTGAAAACATGCGCACGTGACCGAAATGGACAGTATCAGACGTCGAAATGAGACAGATTCAGTTCCACATGAGGTTTTTTAATTAGCAAATGATATAAATATTACGAACGTAAACATTAGGTGAGCAGGTTACATTGTAATCTCGTGTTCTAACAACACGCAAACAGCAGTTTGGCTGTTTGCACCAGACGAAACACGACAGAAATGTAAATACAGCCTTTCAGAAGCCCAGAATATGCACTCACTCACGAAACTGTAAGGTTTAGGATCTATCTATCACCTGAGGTGCACTGTCATTGGTTTCACATGTTAAGCTGTGAGAAACAGAAGCCGTTTCTAATATATCAATTCGAGGTGTTGGTTAGAACCAAAACTCCCTTCAATATGGAAAATATTCCCTCTATCGCGTGTCGTTGGTTTTATTTAGAACACGGTTTAAATCACTCGCTCCTGTACTCAATCTGGCAACCCGCGTGTGTGTTTATTTTGATCCAGGAGTGCAATACCTAGTTCAACCACTGGGTGTCAAACTTACATACTGCACCTTTACCATTGTTTGAGATAATGTTTTGTAGGGGTCTGCGTCTGGATAAAATATGCAAAATTATACAAAAATGCACAAAATTGCACAGATGAAAACATTAGAACAAAGAGTAAAGTGAAATAAACAGCGCTGCATTGTTTTTGATGGAGTTTAACAGCATGGAGGTCCTAAAATGCAATAATCAAATGTAAATGAACACTGTATAGTCTTCATTATAAACAATTGAACACATTCATCGTAGTTAAAGTGGCAAATCTTATAATTTCCTGTGCACAAATGGTTTAAATTATCTTGAAATCTTAATCACAGGCCTTAAAACACATTAAAAAAATTTTTATCTTTCACACGATTAGAATTTATTAGATTAGGTCATGTTACATTAATCCCAACATAAGATTACTACAATGTGACTATTGCAGATTCAATGCTGAAATGATATATTATGCAGTGCCACGAAGTTTCTTGCCCATACATGAGCACATTTCCTTTAATCAAGATATAATTGTTGCGTTTTTTTTAATAACCTATGTGCATGTTGCATTCTGGGTGGCATTTATAATTTGCTCTGTAAATATATCATGGCAGTGAGTGATATTTCTGTTATACAACAGACGCTTGACAGCAGAATTTAATTTCACACAATATTCTTTGGTGGCAAATTATCACCACATAATATAAGTGATGTGATCAGATGACACAACTTAATTAAAAAACAAAAAAATGATGATTCAGTTTAAAGGGCACCTATTTTACCCCTTTTTTAAGATGTAATATTAATATTATGGTTCTTCCGAGTGTGCCAGTTTAGGTTCAGTTCATAACACAATTCAGATTTATTTATTATAATGTGTTAAAAAGTGTCATTTTGGGGTCGTGTACACAGCTCGTTGTTTTAGGGGTGTGTTGCTTCACATGAAAATTAGTTTCGACTTCCCGCCCAACTTAACAAGGGGGTGGAGCCAAGAGCTCCCGCTTTGTGTATGGCAACAGACAGGCAGACAGAGAGAAGCAACATGAGTGGACCAGCATTCAGTCGTACATGTACGACTCGGACACAGACCAAGCAGAGACTACAAAATCATTTGTGTCTTTGTTTAGTTTTACAGCCAACTGTGTGCTAGTTTAAAGCTCCGAGCTTGTACATCGAGACTAATAATCAAGCACACTGAATTAACTTTGACCGAAGGGCGTCATACACCGGATGCGCCGCTCAGAGGCGCGACACGGCACACCAGACCCGCATATTCGCATCTTATTTAAATAACTTATGTTATTGAATAACTATTCAGATAACACTCTGTGGCGCGGCAGAAATATGAACAGTGTTCTGAGTCGTGGCTGGGCACCGTGGACAGTCGCCGACTTGCGGCGCCGTTGTGTATACCCTGAAAAAAACCTTTGTTTAGAATTCTGAAATGCATGGCGCTGCGTGTCACCGAGCGGCGCTTCTGGTGTGACCTGCTTAAGGCAAGTTCGTCATTTCCAATGGAGGGACGCGCACGTGAGGCAACGCGCTCGCACTTTCCAGCTGCACCTAGTTAAGATGACAGGGAGCTTCTGTGACCGCGGGAAATGCAAACGGCTGAAGTTTAAGGAAGATGCAATGAAAAGTACACATGTATGCAAACCCACCTAAAGTTACAAACAATGGCGCCGGTGAGAGCGATAACATGGTGAATGTTGATCTTGTGTTGAGCCCAATGAGCCTTACATCTAAAAATAGAGCAAGGGTGTTTCTTTGGTGACATCGCTGTGACTCACACGCTGAAAATGGCGGACGTGAAACAACAAACTGAGCATATGGTAATGCACGCCTGTCAATCAATATTGGTGGGCGGGGGGACCGCACTCCTACGTCAAGTTGCGGTCGATCTCAAAACCGCTCTAATTGGTCCACCGTTTTTATACTGTTAAATTGAAAAAAAGGACTGAGTGTGTTTATATCACCCATATGTCTACACATATGTCTGTCCAAACAGCTTAAAAAGTAGATTTTTCATCATAGGTGCCCTTTAAAGAAATATTAATGGGGTCCTATTATGCCCCTTTTACAAATGTAAAAGAAATCTCTTCATAAGGAAAATGAATGTATTGTTGTGTAAACACTAGGCATGGGACGATAACCGTTTTCAAGGTATACGGTGGTTTGGAAAAGTCAAGGTTTTAAAACCGTCAAAATTTTCTGCAATACTGTTCCTAAGGTATGTGTACGATTTTTAGTTATGTTTTTTTTATTTTATTTATTTTTTTTATTTCAGGACAACAGTATCTCCAGTAGAAAAGATGCCGTTTTAAATTGTAAAAAACAAAAAACAAATGAGGACTGCAGAAGTCAATAATTCATTTAGCCTGACATGTTTACTGTTCCAAAATATTTGAAATGTTTCTCAAAATAAAATATACGGTCTTCAAAAGGGAAAAAAGTTTTAGTTTTTTTACCCAGACATTTAAGAAGAATATATTTCAGAGCAGTAATCACAATACCGTGAAACCGTGATGTTTTTATTCAAGGTTATCATACCGTCAGAATCTTATACCGGCCAATGTAAACACAGCCATATAAATAAACACAAGAAACAGTGGTCGTACGCTGTCCTCCATAATACAGCGAATATATTTTCTGCTCTCCAGCTCATTAACTCCCAATATGAGCAGCAGCTGAATGTCTGCTGGGGTCATTATTTTGCGATAAGACTTTCCACTTTGGCCTCTCTGTCTGACCTGCAGCCTCAATAACCCTGAAGAGCCCAGTTTATGGTGCTTTCCCAGTGGCATGACTAAATGACCCAGTGCTGGAGAAAAAGAAAGTCTCCAGTGTGTGTTTGAGAGAAAAATGAATGGTGCTTCTGTGCCAAAATAAGAGCGTGATGCAATACCTATAAAGAGGGCTAGTGTGAATTTAGAGCCTTTCCAGTGAATGTAGTGGCCAGCGTTTGACTGGTGTCTTATTTCACAGAGACTCATATTCAGCCAGTTCACTGTATAGTTTGCTGCTAAATTGGTGAATAATGAAAGGGATCTGTGTGGTCGTAATTACAGCTATAATTTGTAAACAAAATATTTCAAAAAAAATAAAATTAAAATAAAAAAGTATTTCTAAAATTAAAGCCAAAGCATTTTAAGGCACCAGACATTCGAATAGAAGAAAAAAATTCTGCCCTTTTATATATTTATAGTTGTCAAATGTGATGTTTGGCCTGACGGAGAACATACTGTATTTTGGTAACACTTTACAATAAGTTGTATTAGTTAATGTTAGATAATGCATTTACAAGCATGAACAAACAACGAATAATGCAGTATTTGTTCATGTTAACTCAGTGCATTGACTAATCTTAACAAGCATGAATGCATTAGTAAATGTTGAACTATGATTTATGAATGCTGTGCAAGTATTTTTCATAATTAGTTCTATTAAATATAACTAATGAAACTATTGTAAAGTGTGGCCCATATTTCTTCATATCAGATGTTACTGTATGTTGATGCATACTGCATTGAACATGTACAGAAAGGTATAATGCATGGAATAAAAGGATAAATTGTTGCCGTCTATTAATTCCTTTCTAGTTAGGAAGGTATTTAGTAAGCAGTAAAGGTGGATTACAAAGTGAGTAATGTATTAGTCATATTCATTATTGTAATGATGATATGCTGGAGGGTTCATGTCTAGGTTTGTCCATGGCCTGTGGCTAAATGATACTGATCACAGCATGACGCCTGTTATGTAATAATGGATAAATAACCCTACGCTGTTTTTGACTGACAGTGAATGAAGAACAGCTCAAACGAAATGCATCATTTCAGACCAATGTTTATGTCCTAATATGGAAAAATGTGAATTTGATAGGGTGTCCAAACTATTTGGAAGTTTATAAACAGTACGTTAATGTTTTTAAAGCAGCTCACCAAGGCAGCATTTATTAAAAATACAGAAAAAAATGTTAAATTGCTCGCACTGTAAAAAAATTGACCTTAAATTCACAGTAAATTACTGCCTAATGATTTCACAGTAAAATACTGTATGTAAATTCACAGCAAATTACTGTAAATTAACTTAGTTACACAGCAAATTACTTAAATTATAGAATTAACTATATTTTACTGTGACGCAGGCTTTCCTCGGCTAGTCATTCTGACATTTACCCTGACTTTGAAATCATTTTGGGTGTTTAACAGTGTTTGGTTTTATGAATCAATTACTTTTGTTCCAGTTTATTATATTTCTGGCTAAGCACAAAGGTTTGTTCATTAAAAATTATTTCATGTTTCCATGTGAACCTTATAAAATTAAATAAAAGACGAAAATTTACTACATTCGTGTCCTTTCAAAACAGGATGATTTTCTTTCAAGTTAGTTTTGAAGATGTACCCAAATAGTTTTTGGGGCCGCAATAGCATTCTGTTATTTCTAAATATCAAAAAAGTGCAAACACTAGCATAAAAGTTAATTTGTATTAATGTCTATGCAAACTAACATGCAAAAGATATAGCCATCTTTACAGTAATTTGCTCTAGTCATGCTACCTTCCTTAATTTCACAGTAAAATTCTGAATACAACACATTGCTGTGAATTTTTACAGTTAAATCCTGTAAATTAATACTAATGAAATTTACTGTAAAAAATACAGTAACATGTTGTGAAAATCTGGACATCTTATTACAATTTTAAATAAATGTTTTCTGATTGAATGTAGATTCAAATGTAATTTATTCCTGTGACGTAATGCTGAATTTCCTCCATCATTACTCCAGTGATCCTTCAGAAATCATTACAATAATATGATTTGCTCTTCTAATATGATCAGTTATTATTGGTACTAAATCACTAATAATGATTCTTACAAAGATCAGTGCAGAAAACATTTTCTCTTGTTTCATTGTATCATGGAAACTGCGATAGATTTGATTTCTTTGGAATCTTTGATAAAAGGGAAAGTTCAAAATAATAGCTTTTATTTGCAATCATTTTTATTACATTATAAATACATTAATATTTTGAATCATAGGATCATGGGAATACATTAAACTTCATTCAATAAGAAGAAAATTATTGAAAATACTTCACAAATTAACTGTATTTTAAAATAAATAAAATAAATGCAGCCTTGGTGAGCAGAATTGACTTATTTTACACCAACAATACACACACATATATTTCTATACACTGTAAAAAAAAATTAAGTTGAACCGACTTCAAACCGTCAGCAAAGTTGCCTCACGATTTTGACACGTACTGCATTCGACTCAATTTAAGTTGAGCAAACTCAAAAAAGCTCTGCAGCAAGTTGCCTTACAATTTTAAGTTGTTAACTTTTTTACAGCATATAAAACACACAAAATATATATAAATCACAAAATATATTAAACGCATTATATTAGCTACCTTATTATGAATCCATAATACTAATTTCACCTTAGCATTAACCCATTACTAGGGATAGACAGAATCTGCAGACGTTTTTTGCAGTTTCTGTGCAGAATTATGTAAAAAATCTGCAGATTTACACGAAATGATTTTGGAACTAAAAACGTAATATATGAAATCAAAAATAATAGCTTTAATAACTTTTATTTAATGTTTACAATTACAATTAGATCCACTCATTAAGTAAACAAAACATGTCTCTCATATAATATACTAACACGACTAAAAGACAGAAAAAATGTAACTTTACAAACTATATTGTAAAAAAATCAAATAAACATTTTCATTCATTCATTCATTTTCTTTTCGGCTTAGTCCCTTTATTAATCCGGGGTCGCCACAGTGGAATGAACCACCAACTTATCCAGCATGTGTTCTGCGAAGCGGATGCCCTTCCAGCCGCAACCCATCTCTGGGAAACATTCACACACACTCATTCACACTCATACACTACGGACAATTTTAGACAACCCAATTCACCTATACCGCATGTCTTTAGACTGTGGGGGAAACCGGAGCACCCGGAGGAAACCCACGCGAACGCAGGGAGAACATGCAAACTCCACACAGAAACGCCAACTGACCCAGCCGAAGCTCGAACCTGCGACCCAGCGACCTTCTTGCTGTGAGGCGACAGCACTACCTACTGCGCCACTGCATCGCCTAAACATTTTCATATTACTCAAAAATATTAGTGAAATTAATTTAAAAACTAAATAAATATAAATTTACACAAGTGAATAAACAGACTCAATGATGGGCTAAAAATCTGTGGAAATCTGTGGACTTCTGCACGCGCAGATTCCGTGTGGGCCTACCCATTGCACACTTATGAATATACAGCATATTTTGTACTACTATGTAATGCAAATCCATGCTGTCCTGAGCACAGTCTGCTTGTCTGCGCTGGAGGAAGGTTGTGCTGGTCTGTGCACAAAAAATAAGCAACAAAGCCAGAATGAGACCATACGAATGTTAAGAGCAGAGAAGGAAGTAAACTTCAGATATTTACAGAGATACGTCCAGTTAGACAGGGGACCGTCTGTATGAGAGACACTGCGAGTCTTAACTTGATTTTTAGAAGTATGTTTGGAATTTGAAGGATCTTTGAGAGCTTTATTTGTGCACTTTAATTTTTTTGTTTTAAGTTGTTTTAGGCCTTGACATGCTCTAACAGTTCTGTAAGTAAAAACTCCAATCTTTTTCTCTACACTGTAAACGATATCTGTAAATTAAAGAGTTTTCTGTAATTTGTGATTCATGTTTTTATTTTCCCTGTTCATTTATCCTTTTGAATTGCATGATGGGAGCTTGATCTTCTTCCAACAACTTTTAACCTTGAACAGTAAAAAAAAAAAAGTGACTTTATTAACATTTTTAATAGTTTAAAGTGATATATTGTCTGGGTTGGTGTTGTATATTACACTACAAAAGCATTGTAATAAACTGCCAGTACATTTTTCTGTCATTTTACAGACTTCTCTATATATTATTTCTTATCCATAATATTATTTTAAACCACTAAAAATTAAAATAAAAGTCAATTTGTTAAACTTTAGAGTTGAATTTTCAACATCAAAAGTCAACAGAGCAGAAATCAACATCCCATAATGCAATTCACAACCGTAAATAAACCGAAAACACCAGAGAATCAGAAAATACAGAATTTTACATGAATTTTAATAACTGATAAATAGACAAACCAGTTGTGATCTCTGATGTTGTTTATTAGCGTATATGCTTTTTTATTTTAATTGATTTTATTATCATGTTATCCGCAGTTATGTTTTCATCCAAAAATAATTAATTTTAATGCGCAAAACAGGATTATGGCATAAAAGACGTGCGAATAAAGCAGCGTTTCCATCCAATGAGTCAAAGCGAACAAAATCGTCACTTCCTGATTAACTGGCGCCAAATATCAACAGTAAAAATGGAATTTGCTGCGGTAGGAGAAGCTGAGTGAATCTTTTCTTCATTTAATAAATGACTTGCACCTCAGAAGACAATCCTGACAAGCAGTGAACACGCGGTGGCGTTTGAAGGTGTGAGATGCAGAGCTAGACATGGGCCGATATATGATTCTGACGATGTGATAACCTTAGATAAAAATATCAGGGTTTCACCATATTGTTATTACTACTCTAAAATGTATTATTTTTAAATGTCATTTCCCATTTGAACACAAAATATTTAATTTTGCGAAACATTTATAATTATTTGGAGCAGTAAACATGTCAGTGTAAACAATTAAAATTAATCTTTGACTTCTGTTGTCTTCATTAGCTTCAAAAACACAAATTTCTTTACAATTTAGAACTTTGGAAATCTTTTCTGCTGGAGATACTGTTCTACATTAGTGAGAGCTGTAAAATTTACTTCATATATTACATTAAGACGTTGATAATTATGCACTTCGGAAAATGTTTAACGCAGCCAAAAGTTTGCTTTTATCCAAACACCCTAGTAAATTTGGTTTCACAGCAGATTTGTAATCATGGCCATCTTTATTCGCAATCATTGTATAACGTAAACAGAGACGCTCATGAATATCATCAGGAGCAGGAAATGAGAAGTTTCAGGTACTTTTTAAACAAATGAACTGAATCCTGCTGTGAGGTTTAGCCAGGCCTCTAATTAAAGTGTTTCCATAGACAAGACTGTTAACGAGTGAGTGTGTACTGGTTTAGTGGTTTAAAAGGACAGTTCTTTTGTATAATTACATATACAGTGGGGGAAACAAGTATTAAACACCATTTTTCTCAGAAAACATTTCTAAAAGTGCCGTTGAATTGAAATGTTCGCCAGATGTTAATAACAACAAAAAAAAATCCATATATGGATATGGCCACAGCCATATCACCCTGCAGCTCAAGACCGGTTACTCACTGAAGCTAAGCAGGGCTGAACCTGGTCAGTACCTGGATGGGAGACCACATGGGAAAAACTAGGTTGCTGTTGGAAGTGGTGTTAGAGAGGCCAGCAGGGGGCGCTCAACCTGTGGTCTGTGTGAGTCCTAATGCCCCAGTAAAAGTGAAGGGGACACTACACTGTCAGTGGGCGCCGTCTTTCGGATGAGACGTTAAACCGAGGTCGTGACTCTCTATGGTCTTTAAAAATCCCATGGCACTTCTCGTAAAGAGTAGGGGTGTAACCCCGGTGTCCTGGCCAAAGTCCCTCAATCCGCCCTTACCCATCATGGCCTCCTAATCATCCCCATCCACCAAATTGGCTCTATCACTGTCTTTTCACTGGCCATACACAATAAATGCGCTATATAAATACACATTACATTACATTACATATGAAAAGAAAACCAATCTAATTAGTTTACAAATGAAGTTATGTGTAATAAAATGAAATGACACAGGAAAAAAAGTATTGAACATGAAGAAAGGGAGGTGTAGAAATGCAGTGAAAGCCCAGACAGCAGCTGAAATCCCTCAGTAGTTCTTCAGCAACCCTCTGCCCTTCCTCAGTGTAAATGAATATCAGCTGCTTCAGTCCAACAGCTACATTAGCAGGAGGATAAAGATGAAATCAGGATGGACATTTCAGCAAGACAATGATCCAAAACACAGCCAAGGAGACTCCCTAATGCTTTCAGAGAAAGAAAATCAAGCTATAGAATGGCCCAGCCAATCACCTGACTTGAATCCAATTTCCCGCACTGTATATGACCTAGTTGTACTCTATTAGAGTGGACTTGTCTAATGTCCTTGTAATACAAAACACTTAAAAATCATATTTAACTGGATTTTTGACATTCAAAATTTGCCAGAGGTTTCCCGTGAGGGTTGGGTTTAGGGGTAGGAGTGGGTTATAAGGTCATATAATTGTACACATTTACATTACATTTACAATTGTAGCGTATCGTTTTCACTACCTGACCCACATGGTCTTTGCTTTACCCATGACCAAACCATAAATAAATAAAGTTATACACAGATTACCACCTGTCAATCACTTTTTCCGCGGGACTCTGGCATGATCAGGCGAAGTGATCTGTGTCCTTATAATGGCTTTTCCCCACAGCTGGTGGCAGAGACCAGACGAGAGTTCGTTTGGAGTTCACTGTAATTTGTATTGTGATTAAGGATAACTTCCTTATTTTATTACTATTATTATGAGGAAATAATAACAAGTAATGATGCTAGGGTTCGACCGTTTCGGCGTATGCGCCCGAAATTTTATGCAACCTAAAATATATATTTGAAAGCATTTGTGCTAGTGCATAAATTGTTGCCGTGCGACCTGTTTTCACTGCAAAATCCTCACCGCGTGCGCGGATTAGGAGACATTTATGCAGGACGCATCTTTGCACCTAAAGACACCAACGCTGCCCTCAGGAACAGATTAAAACTGTTGTTATGCGATTGTGAACATGCTGAAGTAAAAAAAAGCCAGGAATGCTTGC
>LR812532.1:58693228-58695728 GCA_903798195.1 Danio kyathit | reverse complement strand
AATGTATTGCACTGTAAAAAAAATAAATCTTTAGGCTTGTAATTTTCAAAAAATTGATATGATCATTAAAAATAATGTGCATCTATTCTTAATAAAATGATATTCTAGATTTATTATAAAATATTGAGAAAATTTTGCTAACAAGAGATAAATTTCACTTATTTTTTAAGCAAACCAGTGCAATTATTAGGCTTAATTTGAGGAATTAAGCTAATGAAACTGAGGAAAGATTCCCGTTTATTTATTCACTCAATTATGCAGATTAGATTTAGATGTTTGCATTTGAATCTCAACAACTGCACTGTATTATTGATAAGGGATTCTTAAAGTTATAGATATATTTGATTTAAATAAAGATACAAAAAATAATAGTCATCAGTCCAAGGCGTTCAAAACATAGGTGAAAAGGCTTAGGTGTTTTATACTGTTTTATAGGAATGTTTTTTTCACTAAATAATTAAACTGACAGTGCTGACAAACAGACAGTAAGCTTTGAAATAAAGCATCTGATCAAACTGTAGTTTCCTGGTGTGTGTGTGTGTGTGTGTGCGTGTGTGTGTGTGTATCTCTTCAGTTCACCTGTCTGTGTTTAAGAGGAAGTGTGACTATCTGAACATAATCATGTCGACCACAAAGCCCCACATCAGTCAGTGTTTGCTCATATTGTGACGCATATCGCCTCATCAACCCTCAGATGAACTCAACTCATAAATGAACTCATTCATCTACTTATAAACTTGTTTCCTGATACACTTACGTCATTTCTGCATTAAAGGAACACTACACTTAAAAAAAAAGTGTTGTGTACCTTTAAAGGGGACCTATTATGCAAAAATCACTTTTTTAAGGGGTATAAACACATTTGTGTGGCAGCAGTGTGTGAATATAATCAGCCTCTAATGGTACTAATGCATTAATTGTAGTTTTTATAATCACACTTGATAAAAACAGTCTGGTGACACGTACAAAGGGAGAATGTCAATCAAAGTGTTTCTGCAGAGGAGGAAAAAGCCCCGCCTACTAGTGACCAACTCTCCCTCAATAGAGTGGAGGAACTATGACAACAATTTGTATGCAAAAACCCAGAAGCGAGTTAGCATTTTAGCAGTTCCGGTTCCCTCATCCCAAAGTCAATGGGTTTTTTGAATATGATTTCAGTTAAATTGCTTAAATAAGGTTCGTGGCTAACACAAACTCAAGACACTTTCACGTTTTATTCTACGGCATAAAACACATCAGTTACAGCACACTCTTGATTTTTTAAATCGGTTATGCTTCTTTAAAAACACGGTTGCTATCAATGTGCTAAACGGGACTACAGGCGGTGTCGGAGACATTATACGTCATCGAACTGAACTGGTCTGGAGCGCACCCTGCTTGCGCTGGCATTTGGATTTGTCTGTGATTAAAGTATTTTCATGAGTAGTATTTTATAGTTTGTAGTGTTTTTCTAATTGGGAATACATATTGTGTGTAGATAATGCCTTCACTTGTAAAGACCGTCAAGACAGATTCATTTGTTGTTTATTTATTTTAATTAAGCGATATTATGAAGATACTGCTTACCAGTGCAGCCTGTCTCTCTCCTGCTCTCAGTAATGCAAACGTGTGAATTAATGTATAAAAATACACACATGTTAATTGTCATTTTAACGTGATCAACTGATTTTTCATCGTTTTTACGTCATCTGAACACATTTAACTCTGTCATATCTGCAATATTTAAACTCCTCTTTAAAATGTATAGCATATGTGACTGTATGGGCTGCTTTTCGCTGTACTCGGTGACAAAAAAGAATCCTGAATGTTGTTCTGTGTCCATGATGGAACTTGCAGGCATATAACATTAGACTTGTCCCTCACGCCTCATCTCCTTGTTTCTGTCGTCTATTACTAAGGTAAGCGGGCTGTATGCACGTGAGCGATACACTCATTTAAACATGTCTTATGATAATACTATGTAGGCTCATTTATACATACGGTTTTAAAACTTTTACAACAACCGTCAAGCAAAACAAAATGTATTTCCCCTGTAAAAACTATCCAAAAGGCACGTAGGTCTATGAGCTTTTGCATATTTATTTGTTTATAATATTATAGCTGGATTATAATGTAATAAAACGAGAGTAAATCTTTGTCATGGATCACATTTCTAAGCTTGAAGAGTTGTCTGTAGCAGGGTGGTGCTGACGTCACAGGCGAGCGCCCCGAAGGCTCTGTAGTCCGTTTATAGGCTAATGTTAGCTTTTCAGTTCTTGCGTTTGCATTTAAGATCCAAAAGTGCTAAAAGTTGTATTTTCGTGTGAGGATTACCCGGCTGGACAAAACGTGTAAGTGTAATGAACTGTGTTTGAACACAGCTTATTATTTGCAATCTTCAAAAAGTCTATGGGAAAATCCTATAGAGATTTTATCGAGGGAACCAGTTTTATGCTAGCAGACGATTGGCCTACAAGGTGACTTCATAGTTCCTCCACTCTATAGCATAGGACATTAGTCT
>LR812532.1:58688228-58690728 GCA_903798195.1 Danio kyathit | reverse complement strand
AAAGGCATACAATGACTTTATCTTGCTGGAGTTTATGGCCGTTTCACTTTACTTCAGAGGAAGAAAACCCTAGAGGAACGCTGTACTAGTTTTAATAACTAACTTCTAATAACTAGTTTCTTTTGTCTTTGCCATGATGACAGTACATAATATTTGACTAGATATTTTGCAAGATAGTATTCTGCTTTTTAATTATATTATAAATTATCAATTGTATTAATTTTATTCGGTTATTTAAACTAATTAGGTTAACTAGGCAAGTTAGGCTAATTTGTTCCAATCAAAAAAAAAAAAAAAAACAATTCTTAAGCTAAAAAATATTTACCTTAGCATTATTTTATCTAATAAAGCCAAACTAAAAGAAATAAGACTTTCTCCATAATAAAAATATAGAAAATACTGTGAAAAATGTCATTGCTCTGTTAAACAGCACTTAATCATGTTGACTGTAAACATTCAGTACACTGAGCAGAAAGAAGCTAGACAAGTTCAATAGGGTCGAAAAAGAACATTTTTACTAATGTACAGCATGACTCCAGATCCGTCTGTCAGCAACGTGGAAAAAGGTCAAAGTGTGAGTAAATGTTTATTTTGGGTGAGATGCAGAGGTGAGAATGGAGAAGCAGATCCATTTCAGCTACACTATGGAGCTTAAAATATGACAAAAAAATCTGAAAAAAGTTGAATTGTGTTCATTTGAATTATTGACAATTGTAATTTATAAAAACTGAATATTATATGCCCCTAAAAATGTTTTGAAATTGAATTATTAACATCTGAAATTTAAGACAGCTGAATTTTTTAAGGCAGATTCTTATAGACGCAATTTTAAACTTCAGATATGAACTGTAAAAATACAGTTTCAAGTTCTCAAGATGAAGGAAATTAGAAAGAGCAAATTCAATATTTCAAAATGTGGAAAACAGAAATTCAGACTGTGAAATTCAGATTTTTAGAAATTCAGAAAACAATTTTTAGGAGCATATAATAATTCAGTTTTATTAAATCACAATTGTCAATAATTTAAATGACCACAATTTAAATTCACATTGTTTTGTCGTATTTAAAGCTCCATACTTCACTGCAGTCAGACCATTAAATTATTGATGATGTTTGCAGAGGGCACTGGCTCTTTTTCAGGGTGTTTCTTTTTAATTTCAGAAATCCCAGCATGCATTCGAGAGTGAATTATTATATATTAACACTGGAAGTGCCTGTGGAGCAGTGTGTATACACAAGCAGAAACACTCGTATTTTATCTTTACGGCTGTTTGAGTCCAATAGCCCATGTTTATAGCACTGAGAGAAGAGGTCACTGAGGTCAAATCAATACAGGCTCTTAATGAGCTGCGCTGCTGGAGAGACTAAACTGATTGAGAGAGAGAAAGTGAGAGAAAGAAAGAGGGTGGCGCTACTAAACAGATGAACATTATTTTATTTTTATTACTTTTATTTATTACAATTATTTTATGGCAATTACAATTTTATTACAATTTATATTTTATTACAATTACATTTTATTCATTACAATTATTTAATTTTATTAAATTGTTTAAGTTGTATTTTATTTTATTTCTGGAGCCAAGCATTTTTTAATTATGAATATACATTTAATATTTATTTATTAAATACTTAAATATTAAAGAATATTAAAGAGATTTAATTTAATATTTATGATATATCTACAATTTTAATTTAATTCATTTTTGATATTATTTCTGGACACATTCATTTTATTGTATTTTACTTCTGGACCAAAGTATTGTTTGTTTCATTATGAATGTAAATGTAATATTTATTTAATATTAAATAGCTTAATATTAAATCAGATCAGCAAGATTAAATGTAATATGAAATAATTTAATATTAAATCACATTAAAGAGATTAAATTTAATATTTATGTTATATCTACAATTTATTTATTTTATTTGTTTATTTTTTTATTTCTGGACCCAATCATTTTTAAATTATGAATTAAATGTAATATTTTTTTTACATCAAGTAATTTAATGTATAAATCATATAAATGAGAAAAAACTAATATTTATGATATTTCTACATTTTTTATTTTATTTTCTAAACCCACACATTTTTTAATTAAGAAAATAAATCTAATATTTATTTAAAAGTGAATAATATCAAAGTGATGAAATGTAATATTTATGATAGATCAAATATTTTATTTATTTATTTATTTATTTATTTATTTATTTATTTTTATTTCTGGAACACAAGCATTTTCTTTTATTATGAACATAAATATAATATTTATTTAATATTACATGATATTAAAAATATTACATTTAAATCATTTAAGATAAATCTACAATTTGTATTTAATTTATGTTTTTCATGAATGTAAATATATTTCATATTAAATAATTTTATATTAAATATTACATAGATTAAATTGTATATTTATGATATATCTTTGATTTTATTTTAATTTATATTTTTTATTTTATTTTATCTAGAAACAAACATTTATATATTACGATC
>LR812532.1:58638228-58683228 GCA_903798195.1 Danio kyathit | reverse complement strand
TTAACAGTAACTAAACATGAGGAAAATATAGTAAAATCAATATACTTAAAATGATCCTGTTACATCAACACACACAAATCTGTTAAAATCTCAAAAAAAGTACTCCAGGGTTTCTTGAACCTTTAAATAAAGGAGCATTTTCTAGACAAGCAAAAAATATCGTCTTGTTTTAAGAAATAATATGCCCAAATTAAGTGCGTTTTTCATTAAAACAAGCAAAATAATCTGCAATTGGGGGAAGCAAATACTTTTATGTCAAAAGAAAAAAACATTATTTTGCTTTCCCCATTGGCAGATTATTTCGCTTGTTTTACGGACAATCTCACTTAATTTTGTCATATTATTTCTGAAAACAAGACCATATATTTTTTGCTTGTCTAGAAAATGCTTCTTGATTTAAGAATTGTTAGATATTTGGACAAGAAACAAGACGATAAATCTAAGTAATAAAATCATCTTTTGCTGTGACCATCCAAGCAGATTCAGGTTTCATATTTGATTTGTGTTTTTCCTTTCAATTTTAGAGATCCCAGTGGAGCCATTCAATCCTGTAACCAATGGCTACAGTCCAGGCCCTGTCCCTGACCCAGGATCCCAGTAAAAGCATCTGCGCCGTTTATCCCACAGCCTCTTTACCTTCAGCCCGGTGCATCATGGGAAGTGTAGGAAGTCTGATCGAGAAACCAGACGTGTCTCCGAGCAAAAGAGCAGCTCCTCAGGTCCCAGGACGGCATAACCATGGCCTGCTCAAGAAGGGCTTCAACCAGAGAGAGCTGCTTAATTATTTCAACATCACCAAGAAGGAAACCAAGAGCAGCAAACATATCATTTCTGGGACGTCCTCCATCAAGAGAGAGCACCGGCGGGAGGAGGAGCACGTCTACACTAAAGTCTACCACCGGGATGGGAAGGAGGTGGATTTGGGAAAGAACTCGCTCCCTATTGGTGGCAAGTTTGACAAGGTATGTACTGCGCTGCACAAAAATGCTTTTCTTACTTAGAGATTTTGTGTTGTTTCTAGTCCAGGTATCTAAAAATTCTTTAAGGGGACAAAAAATTCACCTAATTTAATTCAATTGCAGTGACCAGGTTCATTCATTCATTTTCTTTTCGGCTTAGATATTAATCTGGGGTCGTCACAGCAGAATGAACCACCAACTTATCCAGCATATGTTTTTACGCAGCGGATGCCCTTCCAGCTGCAACCTATCACTGGGAAACATCCATACACACTAGAGTTGGGCCGATAGACGATGCCATCGTCCATCGCCGATGGCCAATAAACTTCACGATGCTGAGCCGGCATCGTGATCCATCGCCCCGCCCCACATTTATATTGATATATAACTTATTATTTGCATGTCATCTTAATAGCGATAACTGTTTTTTATAAGCCGTGTTAAATTTTAATAATAGCTGCCGTTTGCATGGCTGACAGCATCATGAGGATTAAATACATCGTGAGGATTATACAGCACCTCTCGCGCTTAAAATTCAGTGGCAAACGCTGTTACCTGCAAACCCCGTCCCACAGAGGTTACAGTGAATGGCTTTAGTTATTTTCATAGAAGACTTGAAGCCACTGGAAGTCTTTTATCCACTTTTGGAAAAGTGTAAATGGTGGATTAACATTCAGCACATGATCACTAATAGGATGTGCCATTATTAGTAACGTTAGGGTTTCTAAAACTAAATCTGTCAGTGTTGTTTTCATTCTCTCTTCTTCAGCGCTTCACATTTCCGCGGTTGTAGCTCCTGTCATGTGAAGGCAGAAGGCATTCACTGAGTGATTGGCAGCTGATATTAACCAATCCATTCGCGTTCAGTTCTAGCGCAGTGGGCCAATAAGAACAGCAGAAAGGCGGGGCAAGCAGCATTCCTGGCTTTTTTTTACTTCAGCAAGTTCACAATCGCATAACAACAGTTTTAATCTGTTCCTGAGCGCAGCGTTGGTGTCTTTAGGTGCAAAGATGCATCCTGCATAAATGTCTCCTAAATCCGCGCACGCGGTGAGGATTTTGCAGTGAAAACAGGTCGCACGGTAAAAATTTATGCACTAGCACAAATGTTTCCAAATACATATTTTAGGTCGCATAAAATTTCGGGCGCATGTGTGACCAAAACGGTCGAGCTTTAGCATCTTCACTTGTTATTATTTCCTCATAATAATAGTAATAAAATAAGGAAGTTATCATTAATCACAATACAAATTACAGTGAACTCCAAACGAACTCTCGTCTCGTCTCCGCCACCAGCTGTGGGGAAAAAGCCATTATGACACAGATCACTCTGCTTATTCATGCCAGAGTCCCGCGGAAAAAAGTGATTGACAGGTGGTAATTGGTGTATAACTTTATTTATTTATGGTTTGGTTATGGGTAAAGCAAAGACCATGTGGGTCAGGTAAACGATAGGCTACAATTATTAAATTCGTTATGAATTAATTGATATTTAACAACAAAGACCCCCACCCCGCCTACGACGACGATACCATCGTCCATCGCCGATGTTTACATTAGACATCGTACGATGCCAAATTGGTTAACATCGCCCAACCCTAATACACACTCATACACAGACAATTTAGCTTATTCAATTCATGTGTTTGGACTGTGGGGGCACCCAGAGGAAACCCACGCCAACACGGGGAGAACATGCAAACTCCTCATAGAAATGCCAACTGGCCAAGCCGAGGCTCGAACCAGCGACCTTCTTGCTGCGATTATGCTACCCACTGTGCCACCGTAATGCCAGTGAATAGATTCAATTAAATATTTATGATATAAGTAGCATTATTTTATTTTTATATTCATTTAGTTCGTTTTATTGCTGGGCCCAAGCATATGTTTAATGGCCCGTTTCCACTGAGTGATACGATATTGTACAGTTCGGTATGCTTTTATAGATGCTTCCACTGTCAAAAGGTACCTAAAAGTGAACCGTATCGTACCACTTTTTGGGTACTCTTTCGAAAGGGTACCTAGCACGACAAAAGGGTACCATAAGGGGGAGCTAGATGCGCAACTGAACGCTATTGTTTTACAGAGATGCATCACTAGCTCGTGCACAAGCCAGGAGAATGAAAACAAAGGAAGCACCATTTTTAAATACACAGCCGAGACATTACACCGTAATAATATATACATATAATAACAAGCCATAGTCGACCTGAGCTCAAACAAACATCTTCGTCGTCTTGATGTACAGCCACAAAGCCAGGAAAAACAGCAGAATCTACCCTGGGCCCCGTTGTTGTTTACAAGGCTGTCTAAAGTGCGAGCGGTTCCACTTCTTCGAGAGAGCTCACGTGCGCGTCTATATTTGAAATAACAAACTTCTTGAGATGATAATAACATGCGCATGATTATTGAAGTGCTTCTGACATCCGATCCTTTCAGAATCTGACAAACGCGAGAGTGACGTGCAAAAAAACAAAGGAGAAGCCGGATAAACAAAGGAGCAAATGATTCTTTCAGCAACCTAAAACATGAACAAACTGCCATGTTTAACTATTATCATCATCTTTTGGACTATTATGAACTCAGAAATGACGAAATTACTTTCTAACAGAGGTTACACGTGCTGCTAAAGATTAAAGATACAGATGAGAGGTTTGCTCTGACTGTGGGCTATGTTGGTGTTGTTTTTGAACCCAAATAATGACTAAATGTCTGCTGTGTGTAGTTTTTCTGTAATTGGTAACATATCGGAGAATGTAAGGGTCTGTATGTGTTTATATGTATGTTGCATTTATTTATTTAATATAATCGCAGACGTTACAGTAGGCTATTTTGCTATAATTTAGGCTATCATTGATCTGCAGTCAAACCATGCTCATAGAAAGGTTAGTAATGAACATTTATACACAAGTATTTTTGTGTATGAAGCATCTGTTTCGTATGAAGTGCTTCTCATTTCATATGTGAACGACCCGTACAGCTTTACTTTGACATTTCCTCGAGTCAGAATGACGTCGACTGAAACTTTCTATTGTACACCATTGGTACCCTTTTGGCAGTGGAAATCCAAGCCTGATAAAGGTGACCCACACCGTACCACTCAGTGGAAACGGGCCATAATTATAAACACAAATGTAATAGTTATTTAATATAAAATAATATAATATTACATATTAAATAATCTTATATAATCTTAATAGATTACATTTTAAATCTATTATATAACTAAAATCTATTAAAGCTATTTATTAATGCTATTAATGCTTTATAAGGAGTTTAAATAGTTGTGTGGCAGCAGTGTGTGCCTAAAATTTATTAATTGATTTATTATAATCGCACTTGATAAAAACAGTCTGCAGAAACGCTTTGATTGACATTCTCCTTTTGTACGTGTCATCGGAGGGGGAAAGCCCCACCCATTAGTGGCCATCTCTTTATCATTAGCATAAATAGCTCTGTGTCAGAAGCAGCCGTAAGCCATTAGAGTTTTGAGCTGCTCAAGACAATGTCAGCGACTAAGGAGTTATAAATGTGGAGTTTTAGATGAAGCACAAATGAACACTGGAGTCTCCATAGACGCATCCTGACACACATCTTTAGTTTTTTTTACAGAAATGATGACCTATAGGCATTTGTAGCTCCGCCCTCTTCTGAAAAGAGCACAATCTCATTTAAATTAAAACGACAGTCACCAAAATGACACAATTAGGATCAAAGCCTAAAAGAGTCAGTTTTAAGGAGTTATACACATAATTTGTGTGGTATTAAGAGCTGAAACTTCACATACACACTCTAGGGACATCAGAGGCTTATTTTATATCTTGTGAAAAGGGGCATAATAGGTCCCCTTTAAACCAAGAAGCGTTGTCTTGACAAGTAAAAAATATTGTCTTATTTTTAGAAATAATAAGTCAAAATTAAGTAAGTTTTTCCCTAAACCAAGCTAAATAACTTGCCAATAGCATAAGCAAAATAATCTTATTTCAGTGCGAAAGTATATATTATTTTACTAAACCCATTGGCAGAGTATTTTGCTTGTTTTAAAGAAAAACTCACTTAATACAACTCACTTGTATTTGTAGATATTTGGACTTGAAACAAAACAAAAACGTTTTTTTTGCAGTGTGTAAGATCAGAATTAGAGTGATTGCAACTTTCAAAGTAACATCTTTGTCAAATGGTAAATTACAAGTTGGAAACGCTGAGCAATGGCAGATGTAAGGAGTGTTTGGGAAATCAGGCTGAAAACAGTCATTAGTGACGCGAGTGCTGCAGAAATGACATGCTTCACCTTTACATGTTTTGCCACAGCCAATAGAAGTGAATAATGTAGTGTTTTGTATCAGCAATAGCACAATATTATATATTATAAAATAGGAGTATAAAAAGTTTTTAAATACTATTTTAATACTATTTTTTTTCCAAAATGCATTATTTATAAATAGAAATAAACACGAACTTAACTAAATTATTGTGATGCATCAACAACAACAATAGATAATATTTATAATGGATAATAAAGATCATATTTTTTTATATGTATAAATTAAATAGGAGTAAAAATTATATATACAGTTGAAGTGAGAATTATTAGCCCCCCTGAATTATTAGCCCCCTGTTTATTTTTTCCCCAATTTCTGTTTAATGGAGAGAAGATTTTCTCAACACATTTCTGAACATAATAGTTTTAATAACTCATCTCTAATAACTGACATTATTTTATCTTTGCCATGATGACAGTAAATAATATAGACTAGATATTTTTCAAGACACTTCTATACAGCTTAAAGTGACATTTAAAGGCTTAACTAGGTTAATTAGGTTAACTAGGCAGGTAAGGGGAATTAGGCAAGTTATTGTATAATGATGGTTTGTTCTGTAGACTATTGAAAAAAAATTAGCTTTAAGGGGCTAATAATATTATTGACCTTAAAATGTTTTTAAAAAAATTAAAAACTGCTTTTATTGTAGCCGAAATAAAACAAATAAGACTTTTTCCAGAAGAAAAAATATTATCAGACGTACTGTGAAAATTTCCTTGCTCTGTTAAACATAATTTGTAAAATATTTGAAAATAAATAATAAATCAAAAATAAAGGGGGGATAATAATTCTGACTTCAACTGTGTGTATGTATGTATGTATATATTAAATTAAAATTATAATACTTTAAACATAATTTTATATATATATATATATATATATATATATATATATATATATATATATTATATATATATATATACATATATACATATATATACATATACATATATATACATATATATATATATATACATATATATATATATATATATACATATATATATATATATATATATATATATACCACACACACACACACACACACACACACACACACATATATATATAGTATTTTAATTATATTTGACAAAAAAAATTAAATCAAGAGCATAACACTCAAATTAACAGTGCTATTAAATTAATTATTGCAACTAATTGCAAAAAATGTTAAGTTTGCATTGCATTTACATAACTTTTTGTGTACGGTGTATATACATGTGTAGGGAATGTTTATTTATATTCATATAACAAAATTATACATAAAATTAATATATATAAAAAGCTAATTAAGAATATACATGCATGTGTATTTGCATTTAAAAATACAAAATTAATATACACAATACACACACACATAATATGTAAATACAAGCTTTTATTATGTATGGAATAAGTCACAATTAATTGCTAAATGGCAATAAATTAATTAGTCCATTTTGGCAGTAAAACTAATAATTATGTTATGTAAACTAAAAATTTATGAAATTATGGTAAAAATAGAGTTTTTAGCTGAATAATTTTATGTTAAAATGCTAAATCAGACATGACCCGAGTGCAGCAACAGAACGACAAACAGTGTTCAGTGTTTGTTCACCACTTTGCAGGAAAGTAAGCATCAATTTGTCAAAGTTATTGGCTTTTCTTGCCCAAGATGACATGCTATCAGGAAGCATTCAACAAATCTTTAAAGGAAAAAAAAAGCTAACTTTACAACTACTAGATTAAAACAAGATAAATAGGTTCCTTGTTTTAGTTTCAATGACATACAGAAATCTGGACAATATTTTCAATCCATCTCTATAAAGACAATCTTTCTTCTCCAGACAAGTGTAATTTATTGACAGGTGGGCTGTCGGAAACAGAAATAAATCATATAAACGGTGTGTGTAGACCAACTGCTGGATAAATTTATCTCTGTAATCAAATACACTCTCCCTCAGGTGACGTTATGGAGCATGACATTCAGCAGGACAGAAGAAATATAGAAGTTAAAGTAGTCTGCATTAAACTGCTTTATGTTGTTTGGCATGGCGCCGTGTTTAAAGGGAAACCTGGGTATCAGGACTTGTATGCCTTAATATAATGTAAATGATGCATGTTATTGATTTATAGTGCTCAGCATAAATAAGTACACCCCATCATTTTGAAAATGAATATTTTTCAGGGGATATAGGTCATATATTTTGGTGCATTTGAACAAAATGGTTTTATTAAACAGATATGTTTATTTAAATAATATTTTATTCACTGAACATCTTTAGAAATGGAAAGATCATTTAAATTCAAGCTAAACGTCGCAAAACAAATTAGAGACTACAAACTTTGAACAAAATTGTAAATATTTTTTGTTTCTCTTGATTTTTCCTCTTTTTTTAAATTTGTATTTAATATTTTTCTCTAACATATACATTTGGGCTACTAATTTTTGGGCCATTATCGCAAGTCATTTTGTTAGATAAGCTCCAGATTTGGCTTCTGTACTGACTAATCTTATGCACAGTGCATCCGGAAAGTATTCATAGCGCTTGACTTTTTCCACATTTTTTTTACGTTACAGCCTTATTCCAAAATGAATTAAATTCATTTATTTCCTCAAAATTCTACACACAATACAGGGCTCGAAATTAACTTTTTTACTTGGTAGCACCGCTGCTCCCAACTTCAAAAATTTAGGAGCACAAGAAAAAAAATGTAGGAGCACCAGAAAAAATTTAGGAGCACCCACCAAAAATGAATGAACACCACTGCAAATTGTATATTAAGGGATTTATTGTATTTGAAAACAACATCAATTAGGACTAACAAAAACCAGAAACAACTAACTAATGCTGTGATGACTTATTGATATCTGTGCAATAATTCCAAAATGAATGTCTAATAATTATAAAATATTAATAACGATGACGATGATGACTAATAATACTTACAATGAATTACATTTCTCATTATGCTGCCCTTGAATGTGCTTGAATGTGAGTCATGTACTGTAAAAGGTCCTGCTGTTACTTTATGAAAAATACATTTATGGTTTGCATCAAACAAAAATAAAGCATTGCAGTAGGAAATATTTATTTTGCACTATTGTTTTTATACGCATGTCAATTTAATAAATAATATTTCTGCTACAAAACAAATGTAAGATTATTAGAATAAATCATTCAATCCAATGCTGAAATCTGCAAAGCAGTCATCAGTAAATAGAAAAATAATATACATCTCAAGAAAGAATGGACCAAAGAAAGTAGAAAAGTCTCACTTCTATCACTCTTTAAAAGTTTTGGTTTCGGTTTGTGTCATTTTAAATGCTCGGTCTCGTTATGTGCTGATTTTCATTTTTCTGTGTTTGTGGAAAAAAAGCAGGTGAGTCAGCCGACCCAATATAAGAGCAGGCAGAACAGCATTCTCGTGATGACCACCGGTGCAATACCGTTCTTTGTTATGAGCCGCAGATTCAGTTTAAACTAAAGGCGAACTTCTTTGGCGATGATGTTCGATTTTACATTTAGCGGACTTTAGCGCTGAATATGCAGTGAATGCAACGCATCGAGATTCGGGCACCTTCTCCGAAAACACTCGATTGATCTCGGCTGGCACTTATAAGCTCCCTGTTATCTGACAGCGGAAAGCCTTGAGTGATTGACAGCTGATATGAACCACTATAGCGGCAGGGAAGTCCGATTCAGCACGTTTTTAGACCAAATCGAAACAAGTCGCACTACAACCATTATATGCAGTCGCACAAATGCTCCCAAATATATTATGAGGTCGCATAGATTAAATTTCGGGCGCATATGCCACCAAAATAGTTGCAATTTCGAGCCCTGCAATACCCCATAATGTCAATGTGGAAAAGGAGTTTTTGAAATTGTTGCAAATTTAATAAAATTAAAAAAGCTGAAAAATCACATGTACATCAGTATTCACAGCCTTTGGCGAGAAACTCTAAATGGAGCTCAGGTACATTCTGTTTCCACTGATCATTCTTGAGATGTTTCAGCAGCTTCATTGGAGTTCACCTGTGGTCAATTCAGTTGATTGGTCATGATTTGAAAAGGCATACACCTGTCTATATAAGGTCCCAGGGTTGACAGTGCATGTCAAAGCACAAAACAAGCATGAAGTCAAAGGAATTGTCTGTAGACAACAGAGACAGGATTGTCTCGAGGCACAAGGCTGAGGAAAGTTACAGAAAAATTTCTGCCGCTCTGAAAGTTCCAATGAGAAAGTTCCTAAGCTGAGTGATCGGGGAGAAGGGCCTTAGTCAGAGAGGTGATCAATAACCCGCATATATAAGTACACCACATTTTTAAAAATGTATATATTTTTTTGCATTTCTCAGTGATTATAAGTAATATATTTCGGTGCAATCGAACAACACAGTTTTATTAAACAAATTTTATTATTAAAATAATATTTAGGTCACAAACCATCTGTAGAAATAGAAAGATAATACAAGTAAATTCAAGCAAAATAGTGCACAACAAATTAGAAACTACAAAAGTTCAATATTTTGATATTTTTTGTTCCTCTTTTTAAATTTGTATTTAATACTTGTCTCTGACATATACATTCAGGTATACAATTTTTTTTGTTGTTATTCTGTTAGATTAGCTCCAGATTTGGCTTCAGTACTGTCTAAACCAGTGTTTCCCAAACCTGTTGCTGAAGGCACACCAACAGTACACATTTTCAAACTCTTCCCAATCAAACATACCAGAATCAACTCATCAGAACATTAGAAGAAACTCCAAAACCTGAAATGAATGGGTCAGATAAGGGCAGGGCAAAAAATTGGCCCTGGCATTTTGGGCCAGAGTGGCCCACTATGTACAATCAAAATGCTACCCATCTCTGCACGCCCTTGAATATGTTTACCAACTCCTATTTAGGGATGTAATGATTCACCTGACTCACGATTCGATACACGATACTAATATCATGCAGCCAGTGTGAAAGGCAAACGCCTGCGCACTGCTTCTGCTCCCCATACACGCCTCACACTCGCTGCTCTCTGCTCGCGCGTGTGGTGTAACAGGCGGGACTCGACTATTTTGACAAATACACACTGACGTTTCACGCTCACACAGAGCCCAAAACGGGAGTTTGAGATTGGGTCAGCCCAATGTCAATAAAGAAAAAAGAACCAATGGGCTGCAAATTATGTCACATGGGCCGGCCCATCCGAAAAAAAAATCTTACTTTCAGAGCGTCACAGATTAGAGTCAATTAATTAGGCAGAAAAAAAGAAACATGTAAGCTGCTAAGCGTTTCATGGGCTGATCAGATGATAAGATGATGATCAGTCCAGCCCAAAAAGTACATCGGCCAAACAGGAAACTGCCCAGTCTGCCAGTCATCCAAAATATGTACAGTTGGTGTGCCTCCAGGAACAGGGTTGGGAAAAACTGGTCTAAACTAATGTATACTTACAAAATATATTACTGTATAGCTTTGAATTTAAAAAAAAGATACATTTGTGAGGGGTGTACTTGTATATGCTGAGCACTGCATGTAGAAATTTTATTTCATTTTAAATTTACATTAATAATTTACATTATTTTTAAAAATCGAAAGCCACCATTATTTTGTTCCCATTATAAACAACACTACTGGGAATGCAAAACACTGATACAATGCCACAGTGTGCAGCTTTTGCTTGTAATTTTGAGATGAACGACACCAAAAACAAAAGCAAATGTTTTCCTGGTGATAAGAAGAGAAAAAAGACTGAGAAGACGCCAGGATTTTAGTATTGAATACTAATAGTATAGTATTCTTTAGTATTGAATAGTGTCGATCTACGTACTACAACATGTAAAACGCGAACAAGAAAGGAACATTCAAAAAGCAACTCATATAAACACCTTAATCATATTATTGTCTTATTCAGATTAAAACATAATTTGATTACTGATGTCAATGTAGACGTAGTCATTGTGTATGTTTACATGGACACCAAGGATCTAATTTTAATACGATCAAGACAATACTCTGATTAGGAGTCTACCATGTACCAATAGCCTAGTGCAGGGATGAGCAAACTTGATCCTGGAGGGCCGGTGTCCCTGCAGACTTTTGCTCCCCTAATCAAACACACCTGCCTGCAGCTTTCTAGTGACCTTGAAGACACTGATTAGTGTGTTCAGGTGTGTTTGACTAGTGTTGGAGCAAAAGTCTGCAGGGACACCAGCCCTCCGCTCGAACCAGTGACCTTTGTTTAAATTCAACACATATAAATTATTTGCAACAACTTTGCAGACAGCATTTTTTTCAGTGTTGGAGAAAAATATCACAGTGTCACAGTATTATTATACTGCTCCAAAATATGTTCTTTCTAAATGTCTGGCTTAAAAAAAAACTTTTACTTTACATTTAGAGAGACTAAAACGCAATCTATCTGATAACATTGCTGGCTTCGAAGCTACCTGGAAACCCTTTTTTTATTGTTTGTCAAATGGCCAGGATAACAGTTTAAAGGTATAACACGGTCATCGTCTGCAAGATCACCAAATTACCTGTGCTGACTGGCCTAGATATATATGTGTAACATTGTTGACCCATGTATAATACTGGAGGAACTGATGTAATAATCGTTTTAAAATCTTTGTTTTCTGTCTTTTTTTTGCCTTTATAATTGTTGTTGCTTTTTTTATTGCTTTGTGTTTAAAAAAAAAACAAAAAACTACTTTTTTCCCATTAAACACAAAATATTTTATATTAAGAAACAATTAAAATAGTTTTATAAAAGATTTGAGAATTGAAATTAAATTTATCTGCTTTATTTTAGAGGTTTAATGAAGGTGGCTCATTTTTGACTCACACTATGCTATCCGAACCGTGCCCAGGCCCGTTTCCCGGATCGTTTGAGAAGTGCGAGTGCTCTGAATCGGGCTCAAGCACGGTTCACTTGGCCGGCCCTGGCCCGGTTGGAAGAGGTGTGCCAGAGCGCGGTTCACTTGGACTCAGGCGCGGTACGCTTACAGTGTGAGTGCAAGCGTGCATAAGCCCGAAACTGAAAGCGAGACGTGACTTTTAAGGGACTGTTTCATATGGATTAATTAATCATTCGTACTGTTCAATGAACGCAAACTGTTGTAGGTTATTAAAGACGCAAACCCCTCACTGCACGACAGCTACACCTTCAGCAAACCTCCTAATTCCTGCAGCACGAGGACTTTATGATTGTTTATGAGCGTCAAATGTGGCTGATCTGTTTGGCGAAATATTTGACTGCGTGTCACCGCTTATCAAACGACTTAAACGACATAACTAAAGAAACCTCCACTGTGCTGAGCGAGAGCGCTTCTCTTCCTAAACTGAGCAGCGTGTCATCGATGACGTAAGCGCGCCCAGGCCCGAATGTAATGTGAGTGCGGGCCGTCGGGGGAGACGGGAGGGGGGACAAGCGTGCTTTGGCCCGGTTCAACGCAACTGTACATAGTGTGAGTACGCCCTCGAAAGCAAACGGTGTATACATAGCTAAAAAGACAACATGAGGGTTAAATATCATTAATAGATATTATTTATTATGTCATCGGAAGTCTTGACACCTGGGGGTCTCCTTTAAAGGTGACCTATAACGCCCCTTTTAACAAGATTTAAATTAAGTCTCTGATGTCCCTAGAGTGTGTGTGTGAAGTTTCAGCTCAAAATACCACACAAATAATGTTTTATAACACTCTGAAACTGACCCTTTTAGGCTTTAAGACAAATTGTGCTATTTTGGTGACTGTCGCTTTAAATTCAAATGAGATTGTGCTTTTTTCAAAAGAGGGCGGAGCTACAAACACAAACATAGCAGCAGCTTCAAAACTCTAATGACAGACGGCTGCTTCTCACTTAGGGCTGTTTATGCTAATGAGGGAAAGATGGTCACTAGTGGGCGGAGCTTTTCCTTTCTGATGACACGTACAAAGGGAGAATGTCAATCAAAGTGTTTCTGCAGACTGTTTTTATCAAGTGCGATTATAAAAAATACAATGAATTAATTTCTACCATTAGACTATATTCAGAGCGTCACGGTGGCACAGTGGGCAGCACGATCGCCTTACAGCAAGAAGGTCGCTGGTTCGAGTCCCAGCTGGGTCAGTAGGCATTTCTGTGTGGAGTTTGCATGTTCTCCCCATGTTGGCGTGGATTTTCTCCGGGTGCTCCGGTTTCCACCACAGTCCAAACACATGCGCTAATGGGGAATTGAATAAACTAAATTGGTCATAGTGTATGTGTGTGAATGAGAGCGTATGGGTGTTTCCTAGTGTTGGGTTGCAGCTGGAAGGGCATCCGCTGCGTAAAACATATGCTGGATAAGTTGGCGGTTCATTCCGCTGTGGCGACCCCAGATTAATAAAGGGATTAAGCCGAAAAGAAAATGAATGAATGAAACTATATTCACACACTGTTGCTGTGTTTAAACCCCTTATAAAAGGTCATTTTGCATAATAGCCCCCTTTAAATGCATCTCTATTCTCTTAATGCACATTCATGTAACTTAATCCCTGTCATTTCAGCCACGTTTCAGGCCCTCCGCCTTCAAACCGGTCACCCCGAAAAACTTCAGCTCCATGCAGAACCTCTACCCATCCAAATTAGATGAGCTGGAGTGCAGTTTACCCAACGGCATGCATCCATCCTACAGCAAAGCACCAGCTAAATCAATGTCCACCTCTTCATCGTCCTCCTCTCCATCGCGTCCAGGTACGAGCGCTAGTAAAGGAGTGCTAACAGCAGCCCGCGGCCTCAGCCAAGAAGAGGAAAACACATCCGACTCCGGACACAACTCTATGAACAGCCTGCCGCCCTACAAGCCACCCTTCCGCCCTCATTTGGGTCAAATCAGCGCCTCGATGGGTCACATCAACCACATCGGCTCGCTGGACCGCACATCACTGGGATCCAAAGGAGCTGCGTCTACAGTCACGGAGGTGTCGTGTCAGAGTATGGCGACTCTAAACCGGCTGCAGTGTTACGGTAGTGAGGCTCCGCCACCGTATGAACTGTCCCAATCTCTGGAAGATGTGATTCGGGATCTGGAGGAACGACTTCAGGAGAAAGAGCATGAGCTGCGGCAGATGAGGAGGAACCTGGACGAGAGCGAAGACGCCATCGCACAGGTCAGGAGAGGTTAATTATCTGTTAACAAATGTAACCTTACTGTACAGAGTCATTGAAGCCACAGAATTTTCAATGTCGTAGGCGGAGTTGGGTGTAACGTGTTCCACAGTAACGCCTTACTGTATTCTAATTACATTTTAGAGGAACGCAGTAACGCATGTAACAAATGACATTTTAGATTTGTGTGATTTGATTACAGTTACTAAAGTCAGTGTAATTGCGTTACTTACGGTACAAATGTAGTTTTTTAAAGAACAAAATTGCTTCTTTTACAGGGTTTCTGCAGATATCATAATGTCAAATTTAAGACTTTAAGACCTTTTTAATAGAGGTGTGAACCTACACTGGTCTCACGGTTCGGTTACGATTATCATGCCATCGATTCGGTTCAATTCGATATCTCGGTGCATCGACGATTCTTTCCATACACAGTTTTATATTTTCTTCACAGCACAACAATTCTTGTATTAAAATGTATATATATTAGAGCTGTCAAAATTAGCGCGTTAACGCACGTGATTAATTTGAACTATTTAACGCGTTAAAAAAAATTAACGCATTTAACGCAGTTGCAGGTTTTATTTTATTTCCTGTTGTGGCCGACGTGTGTTCAGGGCCAGCGCTTCCATAGAGGCGACCGCCTTGGGTGGCAGAATAGTGAGCGAACCCCCCTGTCCTCACTTTCATCTCATTTCGCCTCCCACCTGCTCCCTCCCGGTTCTCACTTTCATCCGCAAACCGGTAACTTTCTATTTCACTTTCGGGTTGAGGGCGCCAGTTCAGCTTGCTTTGGCTCTGCGTGTGTTTAATGTGTAAAGAAATATGGATAAAGTATAATATGGATCCATGTAAATGTACTCAGTGAAAGTAGCAGATGATGTCGCAAGCTGTCAAAGACAGCCCATTCCTCTCTAAGTTGACTCCAAGCGCCCTTAAATGTTTCATGAAGTTTGACGTGTTTCCCCCCTACACGCAACTTTTGTAAAGCGTCTGCTTTGCTGTGTCAGAATCCTTGCTTGAGAAATACAGCCATACTTTAAGAACGCTTAGTTTAAGCAAAATTTGATCAACGCGATCGTGCGTGTTGATGATCTGAAGGGAGTGCGCTGTGCTGCGCGTTCTCTCTCTCTCTCTCTCTGTGTGTGTGTGTGTGTGTGTGTTTGTGTGTGTTGTCCCCCGATAATGTCAATAGACTGCAACTGGCTAAATGTTAAGGAGGACTAGGCAAAATTTTTCTACTTTATAATTAAGGTTCTCAACTCGCAATACAACTTTACAATGAGTACAATTAGTCACCTTGGAATTATAATGTTCTATCTGCGTTCTGATTGATTTTGAGATGTTGAGCTTCAAAGTTTTTGCATAGCAAACAGTATGTGTGTAACATTAGTTTTTTTTGTTTAGTTTTTTTTAATAAAACGTCTTAAATGTAAACAGCTTATAAAAACATCCCATAATGTAAATAAGTTGTCATTTAATAAGAATATGTCAATAACTCAATTTTGACAAAAATGTCAGATAGAACCTTATAATTCTAAGGTGATGAATTGTTTGTACTCAATACTTTATTATTATTGTAAATTTCCAATTTCCATATTTGCAATGCCTGTATTTTGGATTTTTTTTTTTTGATTCGTGATTAATCATGATTAATCACAAAAAAAAGTGTGATTAATTAGTTAATTTTTTTAATCAATTGACAGCCTTAACATACATCTATTTATAATATTTGTAAAACAATTTTGTTCTTTAATACAGTCATATATATATAAACTGTACCTTTAAACAACACGAGTAAGACCATTTTGAGGGATATAAACAAAAACAATGGTCCTAACGTATTTCCAGTTTTACATTTTTAATTTCCTTTGCTTCTGATAATCCAAAAAGGTCCACATATTGATAAATAGTGTTATGACGGCTGATTTAAAATCAAGTTATGATTGAATTGCCTCTTGTTACAGTTAGGAAATAGTTTAACGTCAAGCAGGAAATGTTCATGGGCCAATGACATGACCACTTTGAAATGGTCTTATCCTGCTCGCTCTCTGAGCCTTGTCTACCAAGTTCTTTCTTACACCCCTTTGATTGGTCACGCGCTCAACAGAAAGGGCTGCGATTGGCTCTTACACGCTGGCGCTCTTCACAGATGCACTCATGGGCCACAGTGAGAGAGTGAGAGAGAAATGGAGTTTACATTAATTCTCTTAAATCGCCGTGAAATAGGAGCTTTTGCTGTAAGTGTCAGTGTAACAGTGTTCAGCAAACCACACATGCAGTGGAATTGTGCACAGTTTCAGAGTTTTTACGTAGTTAGAGCGTTGTAAATACTCACGCTCACTGCTCGCCTCCCTTGCCATAGTAAGCTACGGCGACATAGCGCATGTGAGATAAATGACGTCAGTATATAATAACCGGTTATGATTATTACTGAACCGATACTGAATTGTCCGCGTCTGCATTGCGGTGCACCGAAGAAACGATTAATTTTGACACCCCTACTTTTTAAGACCATTAAGTATTAAATTTAAGACCTTTATCACAATATCAAAAACACGCGAGAGAAAATGCAAAATCACAAAATCAGTGGTAAAATAAATGTATTTAAATTGAACAGTACTAAAGACAGATTAGATGGACCACTGAACTACAAAAAAAACCTCTTAAGGCTGATTTATACTTTCGCTGGCGCCACATCACGCACCTCCGCTGACTGTGCGCATACCTCATGAAATGGACGAGGCTTTATACTTGATGCGTTTGCCGTTGTGATATTCTTTAAAACGACAGGAGCCGGTCAAAAGAAACCCACCATAAAGTCAGACAGATAAACAGAGGAGTAGGAAGTTTCCAGAACTACGTCATATCATTAAAGAGCCCCTATTATGGGTTTTTGAGAATGACCCTCCATGTAGTGTGTAACACAACTCTATGTGAAGTGAAATATGCAGCTAAGGCTTAAATCTGAAAGTGGACAGTGTTTAAAAATATTGATTCAATTATAAAAAGGTCGACTCCTAGTACTTTAAATTAATCGTTTTGTTAACAAGTCTTTAGCCGTTTCGTCGTGACGTCGATACGAACTTCGCCCAGTTGTTGCGCTTGCAAAAACCTCAGCATTATAGCCCAGCCTTGTGCTGTTCGAGTGCTTCTGGAATATACACACTTACAACGGAGAATTCATCGGCCTTTTGCTAAAGGAAAGATCAGAAAATACTATTGATGTAAGGGGCTATGTCAGAACATGGAGCAGTGCATCGTGGATCAGTTCCTCCATTTCAAGTGTAAGTAAGTGGTTAAAATGGTTGCCTCCTTGCATTTTCTAGCTTGCAAATTCTGTATTTAATTGTGTTTTGTTACTTGTAACTGCTTATGGATAAATCTTTATATTCTCATATCGCGTCTAAAGCCACGTTGAAAACGTGACGCGTGGCGCTTTGTTTATGCATTTAAATGCGTTTATGAACCTGCGATCCTCTGCCGTTTGTCGTTGCTATGACCATCGTCAGCTGTTCTTACATACTCGCAGCAGTCGAGATTCAAAATAAAACTGCACACACATACCTGCCAACATATGTCCCTGAAAATCCGGGAGACTGGAGAGTTAGGTTCGGGGTGAGGTGTCTGAATAACAGTCAGGGCTGGAGCAAGCTGGACTGGCGCTCTAGGCGAACGGCAAACACGCTGCCCTCAACCCGAAAGTGAAAAAGAAAGTGACCGGTTCGCGGTTGAAAGTGAGGGAGGGAGGGTGTGGGTCAGTCAGTAAAATTTGACCAGTAACTAATTTAAAACACATTGAACATCTGAAACACTCAAAACACACACACATAAAGAATCAGCGTATGCTTCTCAACTATGGTGAGTTTTTTTTCCCCTACTTTTTTTCCCCTACAGTGGAGGCTGGGAACCAGGGGCATTGCTAGGGTCGAAAGGGATAAGGGGCTTAGCCCCAAAGAAGCCCCCCCCCCAAAGGGTTTTTGAGTAACAATAAATTGTGAAGCTTTGTGACTTGTAACACCAAAAAGAAAAAAACATTGATAAATTAACCCACTTCTCAGTGGGTTGACAGTTGGGTTTAGGGGTGTGGTTGGGTGCCACGCCTCCTTTTTAAAATCATACATTTTCGTATGACTGAACTTGTACGAATTACCAATAACTGACAAAACGTAAAATCTGAAAAGGCTGTCAAACTGACGCTGATTCAGGCTTCTGGACTGGATGAAATTAACAGTTTGCAATTGCGCTATTGCATCCATTGGAACAGTAGTTTCCTTTATTGACAAATTGCAGCTCATTTTTATACTTTACAGAATCATCTTGCGGGCCGGATTAAACCCATTTGTGAGCCTGATCCGGCCCATGGGCCATACGTTTGACACCCCTGCTGTAGATTATCAACCACTGAAATACAATAATCTGAATATTCCTAATTAAAAAGGCACGGTCAACGTTTAAATCATAAAGAATTATTCACAGTATTTAAAAGTGCTCAAAATATCAATATTGTGTGTGGTCATTATCACAATATATTGAATTACTGAATATCTGCATATGTCTTACAGCAGGTAAAATCAGTATTGCACTAGGGTTGGGCGATGTTGACAAATTTGGCATCGTACGATGTCTAATGTGAACATCGGCGATGGACGATGGTATCGTCGTCGTAGGCGGGGTGGGGGTCTTTGTTGTTAAATATCAATTAATTCATAACGAATTTAATAATTGTAGCCTATCGTTTTCACTACCTGACCCACATGGTCTTTGCTTTACCCATAACCAAACCATAAATAAAGTTATACACAAATTACCACCTGTCAATCACTTTTTTTCCGCGGGACTCTGGCATGATCAGGCGGAGTGATCTGTGTCCTTATAATGGCTTTTTCCCCACAGCTGGTGGCGGAGACGAGACGGGAGTTCGTTTGGAGTTCACTGTAATTTGTATTGTGATTAATGATAACTTCCTTATTTTATTATTATTATGAGGACATAAAAACAAGCTAAAGCTCGACCGTTTTGGTCACACTTGTGCCTGATATTTTATGCGACCGAAAATATGTATTTGAAAGCATTTGTGCTAGTGCATACATTTTTACTGTGCGACCTGTTTTCACTGCAAAACCCTCACCGCGTGCGCGGATTTAGGAGACATTTAGGCAGAATGCATCTTTGCACCTAAAGACACCAAACGCAGCGCTCAGGAACAGATTAAAACAGTTGTCATGTGAACTTGCTGAAGTACAAAAGCCCGCAAAGCTTGCCCCGCCTTTGTGCTCTTCCTATTGGCCCACTGCGCTAGAACTGAACGCGAACGGATTTGTTAATATCAGCTGTCAATCAACGCCTTCTGCCTTCACATGACAGGAGCAACAGCTGCGGAAATGTGACGCGCTGAAGATGAGAGAATGAAAATAACACTGACAGATTTAGTTTTAGAAACCCTAACGTTACTAATAATAATGGCACATCTTATTAGTGATCATGTGCTGAATGTTAATCCACCATTTACACTTTTCCAAGAGTGGATAAAAGACTTCCAGTGGCTTCAAGTCCGCTATGAAAATAACTAAAGCCATTCACTGTAAAGTCTGTGGGACGGGGTTTACAGGTAACAGCGTTTGCCACTGAATCTACACATTTTAAGCGCGAGAGGTGCTGTATAATCCTCACGATGTATTTAATCCTCACGATGCTGTCAGCCGTGCAAACAGCAGCTATAAGTATAATATAACACAGCTCATGAAAAGGCCGTTATTGCTATTAAGATGACATGCAAATAATAAGTTATATATCAATATAAATGTGGGGCGGGGCGATGGATCGCAATGCCGGCTCAGCATCGTGAAGTTTATCAGCCATCGGCAATGGACGATGACATCGTCTATCGGCCCAACCCTATATTGCACACATCAGGATTTTTCCTCATAAAGGAACTGTTGACATGAAATTGTACCAGATCGTGGTAAAAATCCAAACAATCCAAACATACAAATTAAATAAAACCAAAAAATATATATTATGTGGTGTCGAAACAATGAAATGACACAATGAGAAAGTACTGAACTACTGAAATGCATTTAATACTTTGTGTAAAAGGCTTTTTTCATAACAACAGCTTCAAGACGCCTCTTATTTGGAGAAAGGAGCTGCATGCATTGCTCAGGTGTGAGTTTTTTTCCCCAGAGTCTAAAAATCTTGCTGGGTCTCGCCTATCAACTCTGATCTTCAGTTCTTGTTTTCTACTGGATTCAGCTCAGGTGATTGACTGGCCATTCTAGCAGCTTTATTTTCTTTCTCTGAAAGCAGTTGAGCGTTTGCTTATCTGTATTTGGGATTATCATCTTGCTGAAATGTCTACCCTGGTTTCATCTTAAAACTGAGAGATTTCAGCTGCTGTCTGGGCTTTCCATGCCTTTTACACCTCGCTTTTTTCATTTGTTCAATACTTTTTCCCTGTGTCATTAATTTTATTCTTCACAATTTCATAATTTCTAAACTAATTCGTTTTGTTTTCTTTGCGTATATGGATTGCTTTGCTTGTTACTGACATCTGGTGAAAATTCCAAGTCACCAGCACCTTATTACCAATATATTTTCGGAGTAAAATGGTGACGTGTTCAATACTCCTTTTTTAACCCGCTCTATCTACTAAACATATTTTCCCATGTGTTTTGCCTCAGTTTATTTCCTCAAAGATTTCAGACTCAACCATTCATAGGTTTCACATGACACCACACCTTTATTTGACCACCTGGAGGACAAAAACAAGGGTTTCCTCCATTGACTGTTATTCATTTTTACCAGATTTATACTTCTTGATAATTTTGCATCGAGTGATTTACTTAAAAATAATAATAATAATAATAAAAATAATAATAATAAAATTAATAACAATAAATCCTGGTATTTTAACAATGTTATAATGAAGTTTAAGTTGATAAGTGTTGATTTTTCATCCTCAAAAAAATAAAACACATCCTGCTGTAATTGTAAAAATCAACACGAATATTCTGTTGGATTTCCATAGAGATTTAAAGAGACAGTTCACGCAAAAGTAAAATTTCTGTCATTATTTACTCACCCTTCACTTGTTCCAAACCTATTTGACTATCTTTCTTCTGTTGAACACAAAATAAGATAGTTTATAAGAAATAAATAAGAAACCTGTAACCATTGAGTTCCATGTTATTTGTTTTTCCTATTATTAAAGTCAGTGGTGTTCAGCTTTCTTCAAAATATAAAGGTTTGCAACTGCTTGAGGAAGAATAAATACAGAGTAAATGTTCATTTTTGGGCAAATAAGAAAACAACATCATTTAAAATCAGAAAAACTAGCACTAAATTTAAAAAAACTGTGTGTTTGCTTCCTCCTGTAGGTTTTTGAAGGCAAGCAGCGGCTCTGGGAGAAGGAAGTGACGGAGCTGAAAAACCTGTACACCGCCAAACTGCGGCAGATATCCCAGCAGGCTCAGCGTTCCCAGCGAAACCTGCAGCTGCAGCTGTATAAAGTACAGCAGGAGCGCAACCGGCTGCAGGACGAGCTGGAAAGCGTCAGGCTGGAGTGCCAGAAGCTGAAAAGTCAAAGCCCAGCGGCACAAAGCCAGAACATTAATCCCCAGCTGGAGGAAACCCAATGGGAGGTATGCATTAAAGCCAGAGCTATCTGTTTAACAGCTTTGCGGATTGCAGAAAAATGCAGCGAGAGATAAAAGAAAGTAACTTTCAGCTGGATGATGAATGTGGGGACGCAACACACACTGCATTTTAGTTTGCTGACGCTGAACATAAATCTACATCACATGTCTAGAGCTGACACTGTCATTTTCAGAGTAATCGAAGCTCAAAATCTTTAGTTATGGTGGCATGAGAAAGCCAACATACTCCTATACTACATAAACGTGTTATTCTTCTGTCTTCTTCTTCTTCTGACACTAATTTCTATCTGCATCTCCTCCTAAACCATTCAAGCTACAAACACCAAACTTACTCCAAACCTCCAAACTGGTCTGACTCGGGTTGCTATATATTTTCCAACTGATACGACTTACAGTTTTCGAAAACTGACCCGGAAAATTAAAAAAAGTCCCATTGACTTAACATTGGACCAAACTTTATGACCTCATAACTTTCCACCAGACTGTCATACAGACTTAAGGTTGTGCTCATTTAACTCAGACTACCAATCTGCCAATCACTGATGACCTTTCACCTTACTAGCCACACCCTAGCAACACCTTACGGCACCCCAGCAACTGTCCCATAGACTTCCATTGTAAAAAAAACTGCCATTGACTTTACTTTGGACATACTAACAACATACCAATCTATACTAGAAACATACTAACAACATGCTAATTCATATTAAATTCATGCTAAAAACATGCTTGTTTATACTAGAAACATGTTAGAGACATGCTAATTCATACTAGAGCCATGCTAACAACATGCTAATTTATGCTATAAACATGCTAGCAACATGCTAATTCATACTAGAACCATGGTAATGTTAGCAACTGCCTAGAACACTCAGAACACCTTAGCAACCGCCTAGCAACACCTTAGTAACCACCTAGAACACCCTAGCAACCGCCTAGCAATCATTTAGAACACCCAAGCAACTGCCTAGCAACACCTTACCAACCACCTAGAACACCCTAGCAACCACCTAGCAACACCTCAGTAACCACTCAGAATACCCTAGCAATGCCTTAGCAAACGCCTAGCAACCACTCAGAACACCTTAGCAACTGCCTAGCAACACCTTAGCGACCACCTAGAGCACCCTAGCAACACCTTAGCAACCACTCAGAACACCCTAGCAACCGCATAGCAAGAAACATGCCAATTCATACTAGAAACATGCTAACCTATATGTAGTTATCTGTCTATGCCAGCTGTTTCAAACTTCTTAAAAATGTCCTGCAGGGACGGACTGGGACAGCGCGATATTTACGAAAAGTGGGGGGTTGAAGAGGCGCGATATTTACGAAAAGTGGGGGGTTGAAGAGGCGCGATATTTACGAAAAGTGGGGGGTTGAAGAGGCGCGATATTTACGAAAAGTGGGGTGGGTTGGAGAGGCGCGATATTTACGAAAAGTGGGCTGGGTTGGAGAGACGCGATATTTACAACAAGTGGGGGGGGTTGAAGAGGCGCGATATTTACAAAAAGTGGGGGGGGTTGAAGAGGCGCGATATTTACAAAAAGTGGAGGGGGGTTGAAGAGGCGCGATATTTACAAAAAGTGGAGGGGGGTTGAAGAGGCTCAATATTTAAGAAAAATGGGGTGGGTTGGAGAGACATGATATTTACGAAATGTGGGGGGGGGGTTGAAGAGGCGCAATATTTAAAAAAAAATGTGTGTGTGTGTGTGTGTGTGTGTGTGTGGCGGGGGGGGGGGGGGGGGGGTGCTCCCTATGGCCAGTCCGCCCATGTATACCGGTCAACACTGGGGTGTAAAAATACCCCGCCAAAAAAAAAAAAAAAACACACTCACACCCACCCAGAACAAATCCCAAAATGTTCCCAAACTCCTAAATCTGTTGACTCAGAGTAGTTTATTTGTAAATAAACAATTGAAATAGTAATATGGGGGGGGGGGGGGTGTAGAAATTAGCTTCAAATGACAGAATACATGTTTCAGATCAGATTTCATGGTTTGTTTTGTTTTTTGCACTATTCAGATTTTATTTAAATGAAGATTAAAGAGCCTCTATTATGGGTTTTTGAGAATAACCTTCCATGTAGTGTGTAACACAGCTCTAAGTGACGTGAAATATCCAACTAATGCTTAAATCTGAAAGTGCACAATGTTTAAAACTATTGATTCATTTATAAAAGAGTCGACTCATTGTGCGTCAAATGACTTGTCTTGATAACGAGTCTTTAGCCGTTTCGGCGTGACGTGGATATGAAATTTAAGCCCCGTCCAATTGTTGTGTGTGCAAACCCGGGAAAATTTAAACCTGCGGTCCCGCCCACAAACAGTAGAAAAGAAAAAGAGGAAGACAAGCACTGTAGCAGACGCCGTTTGAATTAAGTCATGAAGACGCTGTGGGATATTCTGCTGGATATTATTGGAAGTGTTAGGGGAAGGTTAGTGTCATTTTCTCTACCCAAAGATGAAACTGTGAAGAGTCAGTGGTTGAAGTTTATTTTTGCAAAAATACTTCAGCATTATTGACCCAGCCTTGTGTAGTTCTAGCGCTTCTGGAATCTACACACTTACAACGGGGCATTCGTCGGCCGTTTGTTAAAGGAAGTATCAGAAAACACTATAGACTGATTTCACGCGGCCGCCATGTTTAAAAGCGAAATCGAGGCTGCAGTGGGAAGAAACCCGGAAGTATCGCTTGGAGTTACATAGGAACGTAGTGTACCTGGCTGTATATCTTATCAGCGAAGAGAAAGGGACACAAATTTATCATTTCACCGCCTTCCGAGTGACCCGAAGGTCCGTTCTGAATGAATGGTGAAAATAAAAAGGATATCAGAGCTCATTTTCAGCTAAGTGAAATGGGAAATGGCACTAGTTAGCTAATGTTTTCTTGTTTCTAGCTAATGTTTCTAGCTAATGTGTCAAACACACGTTTTAGATGCCATTTAATCAAACTCAAGTTAATGAACTGATTCTTTCACTATATTACACTTGTCACGATAGTGAATTTCAGTACTGAAATAAAAAAAAAAGTCAATTTCCCGTTAACATTTAAGCATTGTTGATGGCGTTCGTAAACAGCGCTGATTTGCCATTGTTTTCACGTGCGCAACAAAAATGACTGTGATTGGCCGAGAAGGTCATCAGTTCACCCACCGCTGTTTACCGAGTACAAACACAGGCGAGCGATCCGCTTGATGACTCGACTGATCTTCGCGGCTGCTTCGCGCTCCAGTATGCGTGTATCTGTGCTTGCACTGGGTGAAGAGTGTTGAACTGATGACTCTCATGGCCAATCACAGTCATTTCTGTTGAGCACTGGTGAATACTATGGCAAATCAGGGGTGTTTAAGAACGCGCTCAGCTGCGCTTGAATGTAAGCGGGACATGGACGTTTTTAAATCTTCAGTACCTGGACAACACTATTACAGACAACACGAGGGTGTGCTACAGCGGACTGCAGTGTTTTATCACTCACCGGGTTACATAGGCTGAAGCAGGGAAGCGCCTCCACGGTGTTTACCCGCTGCCATGAACTGAAACCTAGGAGGACACTTAGGCGTATTACTCTTAAAGAGATTGTGATGTTGTTTGATGCCTAATAAGCTTTTAATTGTTTAAATTAAACTGAACTGAATGATATTAAAGTGATGTTTACACAATTTTTGCACTTTGAAATCTCAGCAACAGCTGGAGGTTTGTAGTCCACAGCATGTTGCTGCAATGTTTACAGTGCAGATCCTATACTTCCGGGTTTCTTCCCACCGCAGCCTCGCTTTGGTTCTTTAAAATGGCGGCCATGTAAAATAAGCGTATTGATGTAAGGGACTTTGTCAGTACATGGATCAGCTTCTTCCTCCATTTCACAGGTGTAAGTAAGTGCGATTAAAATGGCTGCCTCCTTGTTTTCTCTTGCTTGCAACATATGTATTTAATTGTACTTGTACTGTATCAGGTTAACTCTTTATATCCTCATATCGCGTCTAAAGCCACGCTCAAAAATGTGCTGCGTGCCACTTTGTTTATGGATTTAAATGGGTTTGTGAGCTCGCGTTCCACTGCCGTTGGTCGTTGTTATGGCCATCGTCAGCTGTTCTTACACACGTGAAGTGGTCATGTTTCAAAATAGTTTAGCTTTTGCCACTGGATTAATACTGAATGCGTGTCATGGTTAAGAATAGAGCAATATGCTGGTGTTAAACTGCACACACATACCTGCCAACATCTGTCCCTGAAAATCCAGGAGACCAGGGGGGTTAGGTTCGGGGTGAGGTGTCTGAATAACACTCAGGGCCGGAGCAAGCTGAACTGGCGAACGGCGATCACACCACCCTCAACCCGAAAGTGAAAAAGAAAAAGTGAATTGTTCGCGGATGAAAGTGAAGACCGTAGGGAGGGGGTGGGTGTCACGGATGAAAGTGACGCCGCCTTCACTATTCTGCCGCCCTCTATGGATGCACCGGCCCTGATAACACTGTTGAGAACCAGGTACTCTGTACTATGGTGTTAGTAATTACTATGAAGTGTGTCTCGGGCGGCCGCTGCAATCGGATCCTATACCAATGTTGGCTACCTGGGGCTTTCACAGACCCTACCAAAATGCTGAGGACCGGGGGGTGGTGTTTTCCGGGATGAATAACAAAATGGGTGGGTGGTTGGAGATGGGTCTGAAATACTGGAGGGTTGCGAGAAAAACAGGAGTGTTTGCAGATATGCTCACACATACACTCTGCACTCGGACTACTTCAATATTGTTGATAAGCCGTGATGGGCATTTCACTCTGTCTCGCGCTGAACACTGTCAGTGTCGACCAATCGCAACAGGCTGTCATCGGTCCAATCAGCGCAGATTAGCTTCGCGCTAAGGAGGGGTTTGGGAACAAATTATTACATATTATAAGACCATGAAAGTGTTTTTTGACCTTGCATGCATATCAGTATGCTGTTAGAGACACCCAAAACCAAAATATGATCCTTTTTAATGTATAATAGGGGCTCTTTAAAACTGAGCCACCATGCAGCCAAGATTAAAACAAACACAAATGCATTAGTTACTTCACGTCTTGACTACTGTAATGTACTTCTCACTGGGCTTCCTTATAAACTTCTCCATAAAGTCCAACTGGTTCAGAACCATGCAGCTCGTGTCATCCCTAGGACTTCATCTCACGAGCATGTCACACCACTTCTTTATCAGCTTCACTGGCTTCCAGTAAAGTTTCGTATTGATTTTAAAATACTACTTTTCACTTTTAACGCACTTTATAATCTTGCTCCTCAATATCTTACAGAACTTCCCCATATTTATACCCCTTCCCACGCTCTTAGATCAGCCAACTCTTTCTCCCTGGTGCCACCTCGCACTCGATTAAGCACAATGGGAGCTAGGGTTGGGCCGATAGACGATGCCGACGTCCGATGGCTGATAGACATCACGATGCTGAGCCGGTATCACTCATCCTCCACCCTCCACAAAAAGTGATTGACAGGTGGTAATTTGTGTGTAACTTATCTTTATTTATTTATGATCTGGTTATGGGTGAAACAAAGACCATGCGGGTCAGGTACTGAAGTTAAAACGGTAGGCTACAAATAATTAATTCGTAATGAATGAATGAATTATTCATAAATAATTCATTCACCTCCGCCTATGAAGACGATGCCATCGTCCATCGCGATGTTTCACATTAGACATCATACGATGCTAAATTGGTCAACATCGGCCAACTCTAAAGGGAGCCAGATCTTTTAAAATCCACTGAGTGGTACGGTACGCGTTTATGGCAGTTTCCACTGTCAAAGGGTATGGAGTCAGAACAGTCTCTAAAGAAATTCACGCAAAAGACACGATGTACACATGCGTAGCCTAATTCACGTGCATAAAACTAAATTCACGTGCGTAAAATATTTATTTATATTCACAAAAACAATTCACGTGCTCAAAATAAAAATACATATTCATAAAATACGTTTCACAAATGCAAAACCCCATTTGCAAGTGTATAAGAGTGTACAAAAACTTTTCAATGTTTAAAACTTGCGAGTTCATCCTGAATGAGAATGTGCAAATCCTCTTTCACGTACGACTCCCCCTGGATACGTGTGTGTGTATTTTTGAGACTGTCCTGGCAGAAGCAAGCAACTCGTAACCTTTCAGCCAATCAGATGAGACCTGTATTCAATATCACCTACTCTGCGCTCCTTTTGCGCAGACGGTTTCTCTCCAGCGTGGCGAACGGAGAAAGAGATGCACAGGCTTCAACCCAGAACTATTAAATCCCCTGACTATCATTGACTAAAAACTTAATTTACATTATATCGAATGAAAGTAAACTGGCTGTTGTTGTGCCGTAGTACGGAGACCCGGAAGGGATGTGATGGTGGAACAAAAAACTGAGTGGGAGAAAAAAAAGGGTGGAAGAAAAAAAAACAATGATAGGAAAATATATATTTTTATGTTTTTGCGTTCCCTCGCAAAGATCGCGTTCCCTCGCAGAACTGTTTTTCCACAAACACTTCCCTTAAGTGAATTCATAGATGTCAACCCTCCCGTTTTTGCCTGGATTATCCCGTATTTTACTATTCTATCCTGCTATCATATCATTCAGTATCAGCGAATGCATGTATGAGCGAGCCAATGACTATAAGCGCTGACTGACTGAAGCGCTCCGTATGATAAACTGATCCCAGATCAGCTTCACACCAAAGTGACACCTCTGTTATCAAACAAGTGAAGAGCAGCAAATTAATCTCTCGTTTTTTATTTGATTACAGTGGTGTAACTGTATAATGTACAGATCTATAATGAAAGTATTCCATTACTTTCGTAACTGTTTGTGCATTAGTTTGTCAATAGGTGTGTTAAAATAAAACACGCAGGACAGACATGTTTACAAATTATTAAGAGTATTTGTCTTGTTTAAACATACACCCGAATATCCCAAAATGCCCTGCACTTTATCACACGGAGCGCTTCTGTCAGTCAGCGCTTATACCAGTCATTGGCTCATACATGCATTCGCTGATTCAGAGGGGTTGCATATAAGGGTGATGATCGACCTATTATATACAGTCATTGTGATCGACGCACAGCTTTAATGGAAAGAAAGTGAATGAAGACATTTTTATATTCATTTCAGCGTGTTTTCAAGATTAAAAATACATGAGAAATATGGGAAAATACTGAATGATATGATGATAGCAGGATAGAATTGTAAAATACGGGATAATCCAGGCAAAAACGGGAGGGTTGACATGTATGAAGTGAACAGGAAGTGTTTGTGGAAAAACATCTTTGCGTTCCCTCGCAAAACATCTTTGCGTTCCCTCGCAAAACAACGCAAGAACTTAAAAAGATATATATTTTCCTATCATTGTTTTTTTTTTTCTCCAACCCATTTTTTTTTCTCCCACTCAGTTTTTTTTTCCACCATCACGTATAAATATAAATAAATAAATATAAATATATGGCCGTATAGTAAAAAAAACACTGTATTTTCCATGATTTTGGCGTGCTATTATTAAAATATGAAACAGTATATGATATGAAAAGCAAGCACAGTGGTACATTAGGACATGTAGAACAATAATCTGGTGGAGTTGGCAGAAAACAATTTGATTTTATTTTTTTATGAGTTTTCTAATATGACTCCAGTAAAAACACTGTGTTTTTCATGATTTTAGCGTGCTATTCAAATATGAAACAGTAATATGATATGAAAAGTGAGCACAGTGGTAACAATTGTACAACAACATTTTTTTTAAATATTTAGCAACATTCCACAGGAAAATATTTACCGAAAAACACAAATAAACCAATAAAACAATCATAATAGTACAGTAAACACCTACATAGTAGGTTGTAAATATGAAAACGATTGTGAATAGTTATGACAGCCGGGTAATGACTTTTAAATGCTATTAATTTTGTTGTTAAAGTCGTAAATAAAACACAATTACAGCAAAACAAAGAAAAAATAGCATAGCCTACATGCAAAGTCATGATTTTTATATATCCAAACATGAATAAAAGTGACCATTTATGACTATCTCTCATTTGAATTCATACGCGAATAAAAGTGAAACAAGATTAAAACTGCAGCGCATTAAACACACGCGTCTTTAATCTACCGCTCAACACAGAGTAGACGCGCACTGCAATTTGAAGCACAGATAGCGTGACCCTCTCTCGGAACCGCTGATGGCGTGACTGCAGTTAAAAACACCTTCTAACTGAGTTTATTAAAACTGACGCGACTCTCCTCAGCTCTTTTCTTCGGTGATGCGACTGTAGGTTGGAGGGCAGGTTATCAGAGCAGTGATCAGCCCGATTTAAAATCATGAACAGCATCAAACATGTTTGAAATGATCCGAGAGGCTCCGATTTGTGTTGAAAAAGATCCCGAAAAGTATTAATATTATATTTATATTCTAGATATTACTAAAGCACAACAACAGCCAGTTTACTTTCATTCGATATAATGTAAATTAAGTTTTTAGTCAATGATAGTCAGGGGATTTAATAGTTCTGGGTTGAAGCCTGTGCATCTCTTTCTCCGTTCGCCATGCTGGAGAGAAACCGTCTGCGCAAAAGGAGCGCAGAGTAGGTGATATTGAATACAGGTCTCATCTGATTGGCTGAAAGGTTACGAGTTGCTTGCTTCTGCCAGGACAGTCTCAAAAATACACACACACGTATCCAGGGGGAGTCGTACGTGAAAGAGGATTTGCACATTCTCATTCAGGATGAACTCGCAAGTTTTAAACATTGAAAAGTTTTTGTACACTCTTATACACTTGCAAATGGGGTTTTGCATTTGTGAAACGTATTTTATGAATATGTATTTTTATTTTGAGCACGTGAATTGTTTTTGTGAATATAAATAAATATTTACGCACGTGAATTTAGTTTTATGCACGTGAATTAGGCTACGCATGTGTACATCGTGTCTTTTGCGTGAATTTCTTTTGAGATTTCTCTGACTCCATAAAGGGTACCTAAAAGCAAATCGTACCGTACCACTTTTTGGTCATCCTTTGCAAAGGGTACCAACAGGCCCAAAGGGTACCATAAGGCAGAGCTAGATGTGCAGCTGAACGCTATTGGTTTACAGTGATACGTCACTCGCAGAAGCAGGAGAATGAAAACAAAGGAAGCGCTTAAAAACACAGCCGAGACATAGAAAGGTTAATAAACATTTATACTATAGGTGGGCATAGATAAATTTTTTTAATCTAGATTAATTTTTTTAATCTAGATTAATCTAGATTAAAATGGCTCATTTGAATTCTGCTGAAGGCATTCAGAATATGTGTGCTACCCAAATAATAAATCTTTGAGAAGGGGTTTCTCAAGCCAGGTGATGCATTAGACCAGGGGCTCATCTCCTGTTTCCAAAATGCATCACAAACTGCTTGAGAAACTGTTCTACTATGATAATTGGTGATGAAAATAAATGATGTTCAATAAGATGTACTTGTGTTTACTAACTGTTCCGAACAGTGATTTCATACTTGCTTCTGATGTACGTACATACAGAAAATGCTGCTTTGCAAAGGCAAGTTCACAGAGCCCTGATGGTGTGTGAAGCATTGAGTATGTTTACATGGGCAACAATACTTTAATACGATTTTAATATGATTAAATCAATACTCTGATTAAGAGTCTACCATGTAAACAGCAATTTTGATTACTTAATGCGACTAAAGTCATAACTGAACTAAACAGAAATGGAATTGAGACGTGGAGTATGCAGATATTAGTGGCAATACTGACAAACTATTCCCGTCATGTAGGACTTTTCGCCATATTTTCCGACAAGATCCACAAAGGCGGCTGTCAGTAAAGGACCGCACAGACACACAGACGCACACACACAAACACACACACACACACACACACACATCGCGAAATGCGGAAGTTTTTTTTCTTCTCATTTGGCGTGCGTTATTAAATTCCATAACACTTTCACCTGTCCTTACTCATTATTTGCGTCTAATACCCCAGTTTGTCACGAAGGCATGAATGAAATGTTCGTGAGTTAAAGTGAAACTGCTGAACTGCAGTTAGAGTCAGGCATCCTGCTGATTTGATTCAGAAGGGCACTTCTTTCCCAGACGGCTCACCGGTCAGGTATACATCCACGCTAAACTATCAAGGTGAAAGTCATCATAGCTTGCGTAGAAAAGACCCAGCTCTCACCCAACTTTGAGAATAGATTAACGGCGATTTTTTTTATCGCGCGATAAGAGTCTCGCGTTAACGCAGCACGTTAACGCCGATAACGGCTCACCACTATTTTATACACAAGTATTTATGTGTATAAAGCATCTGTGTTGTGAGAAGTGCTTCTCATATGAAATGTGAACGACCCTTACGGCTTTACTGTGACATTTCCTCAAGTAAATATGACGTCGTCTGAAACTTTGTCGTACACTACACCCACCAAAAGGGTACCCTTTTGGCAGTGGAAACGCAAGCCTGATAAAGGTGACCCGTACCGACCCGTACTGTACCTCTCAGTGGAAATGGGCCATTAGCTCCTGGACTATGGAACTCCCTTCCCCTGGACCTAAGGAGCAGTGATAGTCTACACACCCTTATATCTCGTCTCAAGACCCATGTTTTTAAGCAGGCTTTTTTTTTTTACTATCTTTTATCATGTTATTTCATACACACGATGTGTTTATACCTGCAACTCCTTACATGCATTTAAAATTTTGTTTGGCAACGTTTTATTAATCGTTTTAATTTGTTCTGGTATGGCTGTTGATGCTTGTTGTACGGCGACCTTGGGTGTCCAGAAAGGCGCCATTTACAAATAAAATGAATTATTATTATTATTATTATTATTATTTAAAAAATTGCATGCAGTCTTGAACAGTATAATCAAATCATAAGTTTGTCTTTGTTTGAGTTGCAAAAATATCTGAATTGCCTCTGCTACACAGGTGTGCCAGAAGTCAGGTGAGATCTCTTTACTGAAGCAGCAGCTGCGGGACTCTCAGGCCGAGGTCACGCAGAAACTGAGCCAAATCTTCCACTTAAAGACGCAACTGCACGAAACACGCAATCAGATGCGGAGCAAAGACAGCCAGATCGACTCGCTGCAGACGGCAGTGCAAGGAGCCCGGAGGAAATGCACAATGCCGGCTTTTGAGGACACTCGATCAGACATGGGTAGGCTTTAACTAATTATTTAACCAATTGAATTATTGATATTATATATTGAATTATCTATATATTGAATTATCGATATTGCTTTTTGAAAAGCCCATAATATCAATAGTGTGCATGTTCATTACCAAAATATATTGAATTATTGATATTACATATTGAGTTATCGATATATTGAATTATTGACATTGCTTTTTGAAAACACTATAATATCAATATTGTGCATGTTCATTATCGTCATATATTGCATTATTGATAATATATATTGAAATATCGATATACTGAATTGTTGATATTATATATTGAATTATCGATATATTGAACTACTGATATTATATATTAAATTATTGATATTGAATTACTGATATTGTATATTAAATTATTGATATATTGAATTACTGATATTATATAATAAATTATTGAATTATTGATAATATATATTGAATTATCGTTCTATTGCATTATTGATATTATATGGTAAAGTATCAATATACTGAATTATTGATATTATGTTTTAAATTATTGATATATTGAATTACTGATATTGTACATAAAATTATCGATATATTGAATTACTGAAACTATATATTAAATTACTGATATATTGAATTACTGATATTATTGAATTACTGATATTATATATTAAATTACTGATATATTGAATTACTGATATTATATATTAAATTATCTATATATTGAATTACTGATATTATATATTAAATTACTGATATATTGAATTACTGATATTATATATTAAATTACTGATATATTGAATTACTGATATTATATATTAAATTATCTATATATTGAATTACTGATATTATATATTAAATTACTGATATATTGAATTACTGATATTATATATTAAATTATCTATATATTGAATTACTGATATTATATATTAAATTACTGATATATTGAATTACTGATATTATATATTAAATTACTGATATATTGAATTACTGATATTATATATTAAATTACTGATATATTGAATTACTGATATTATATATTAAATTATCTATATATTGAATTACTGATATTATATATTAAATTATTGATATATTGAATTACTGATATTATATATTAAATTATTGATATATTGAATTACTGATATTATATATTAAATTACTGATATATTGAATTACTGATATTATATATTAAATTACTGATATATTGAATTACTGATATTATATATTAAATTATCTATATATTGAATTACTGATATTATATATTAAATTACTGATATATTGAATTACTGATATTATATATTAAATTATTGATATTGAATTACTGATATTATATAATAAATTATTGATATATTGAATTATTGATAATATATACTGAATTATCGTTCTATTGCATTATTGATATTATATAGTAAAGTATCAATATACTGAATTATTGATATTATGTTTTAAATTATCTATATATTGAATTACTGATATTATACATTAAATTACTGATATATTGAATTACTGATATTATATATTAAATTACTAATATATTGAATTACTGATATTATATATTAAATTATCTATATATTGAATTACTGATATTATATATTAAATTACTGATATATTGAATTACTGATATTATATATTAAATTATCTATATATTGAATTACTGATATTATATATTAAATTACTGATATATTGAATTACTGATATTATATATTAAATCAGGCAACCCAGTGGCGCAGTAGGTAGTGCTGTTGCCTCACAGCAAGAACGTCGCTGGGTCGTAGGTTCGAACCTCGGCTGGGCTGGGTCAGTTGGCGTTTCTGTGTGGAGTTTGCATGTTCTCCCTGGGTTCGCGTGGGTTTCCTCCGGGTGCTCCGGTTTCCCCCACAGTCCAAAGACATGCAGTACAGGTGAATTGGGTAAGCTAAATTGTCCTTAGTGTATGAGTGTGAATGTGTGTGTGGAAGTTCCCAGAGATGGGTTGCGGCTGGAAGGGCATCCGCTGCGTAAAATCGTGCTGGATAAGTTGGCGGTTCATTCCGCTGTGGCGACCCCGCAAGGGACAAAGCCGACAAGAAAATGAATGAATGAATGAATATATTAAATCACTGATATATTGAATTACTGATATTATACATTAAATTATCTATATATTGAATTATTGATATTGCTTTTTGAAAAGCCCATATTAATATTTTGCATGTTCATTACCACGATATATTAAATTGATATTACATATTAAATTATCAATATATTGAATTATTGATACTGCTTTTTGAAAACACCATAATATCAATATTGTGCATGTTCAATCTCGGTATATATTGAATTATTGATATTATATATTGAATTATCAATATCATATATTAACTTATCGATGTACTGAATTATTTATATTGCTTTTTGAAAAGCACATGATATTAATATTGTGCATGTTCATCATCACCGTATATTGAAATATTGAATATGTATCTAGACACGGGTGAGAGCGGAGGATCCAGTGCTACAGAAGAACGTCTCAGAGCTGAACTTCTCCTTGAAAGACGCCAGAATGAAGCTCAGACTTCAGCTTTTGAAAGCGAGAGGAAAACATGGCAGAACGAGAAGGAGAAGGTGATTCGCTACCAGAAGGAACTGCAGGCCAGCTATCTGGAGATGTACCATCAGAACGAGGCCTTGGAGAGAGAACTGGCCATGCTGAGAGGGGGCAGGGCCAGAGTGGAGGGGGCAGGGCCTGGGGGCGGAGATGAAGGCGGGGCTTTACATGAAACGAAGCCTCCCATTGGTCTGCCTTGGATAGAGAGGATCGAGTCCTCTGAGATTTGACTTTGCAGTTTAGATTGATGCCAACAGTTCTGGCTCCCTATCAGAATTTCCCTTCTGAGATGAAAACTGAAAATTAAACTATACTACACTTTTTTTTTTTTTTCCAAATCTATCCCAAGTGATGTTTCACAGAGCAAGGGCATTTTTTCTATTATATTTTTCTTAAATAAAAAAATTATATATATATATATATATATATATATATATATATATATATATATATATATATATATATATATATATATATATATATATATATATATATATATATATATATATATATATATATATATATATATGCTCCTTTACCGTTTTTATATAAATAACCAAATAAAAAAACAAAAATAAATGCATTAAAAAAAATATATGCTGCTTAGGTTAATATTATTAGCCTTATATTAAGGTTAAATATTATTATTATTATTAGCGTTTATTTTATTTTATAATGCATCAATAATTACTGTTGCCCAATGACTTGTTTAATTAACCTAAATTAGTTAACCTAATTAATTAGGCATTTAAATTGCACATTAAGCTGAATACTAGCATTTTGCAAAATAATGTAAACTAATATGTCATCACCCGTGGTACACTGGACCAGCTCTATACCCTCACCAGGGTGTGCAAGGGTTTATAGGAGTATGCCCAACCAGTCCACGTGCGTTTTGTGGACTTGAAAAAGCAATTAACAGTGTCCCTTGTGGCATTCTGTGGAGGGTCCTCTGGGAGTATGGGGTCAGAGGCGCTCTGTTAAGGGCTGTCTCGTCTCTGTATGAACAGGGTAGGAGTTAGGTTCGCATTGCCGGCAATAAGTCAGACTTGTTTCCAGTGCATGTTGGCCTCCGGCCTTTGTCACCAATTCTGTTTATAATTTTTATGGACAGAATTTCAAAGCGCAGCCTTAGGCTGGAGGGGGTCCGGTTCGACGACCACAGGATTTCATCTGTTATTCACAGACGATGTCGTTCTGTTGGCTTCATCGAACATGGACCTGCAGCATGCACTGGGGCGGTTGGCTGCCGAGTGTGACGCGGCTGGGATGGGAATCAGCACCTCCAAGTCCCAGGCCATGGTGCTCCACCGGAAAAAGGTGGTTTGCCATTTCCAGGTTGGAGGAAAGTCCTTACCCCTGGTGGAGGAGTTCAAGTATTTTGGGGTTTTGTTCACGAGTGAGGGAAGGATGTAATGTGAGATTGACAGGCAGATTGGTACAGCAGCAGCAGTAATGCGGTCCATGTACCGGCCTGTTTGGGTAAAGGAGGAGCTGAGCCGAAAGGCAAAGCTCTCGATTTACCGGTCAATCTACGTTCCTACTTTTACCTATGGTCATGAGCTTTGGGTCATAACCGAAAGGACAAGATCTCGGATACAAGCAGCTGAAATGAGTTTTCTTCCCAGAGTGGCAGGGCGCACCCTTACAAATAGGGTGAGGAGCTTGGAGTAGAGCCGCTGCTCCTCCAGATCAAGAGAAGTCAGCTGAGGTGGCTCGGGCATCTGTTTCGGATGCCTCCTGGACGCCTACCTAGGCATGTCCCACCGGGAGGAGGCCTCGGGGAAGACCCAGGACACGCTGGAGGGACTATGTCGCTCGGCTGGCCTGGGAAGGCCTCGGGATACCCCTGGAGGAAGTGTCTGGGTAGAGGGAACTCTGGGGTTCTCTCCTAAGACTGCTGCCCCCGCAACCCGGCCCCAGAAAAGTGGTAGAAAATTAATAAATGAATGAATTATGTCATCACAGCAAATGAAAAAAAAAATCATTAGAAATTAGTTAATAAAACTATTATGCTTATAAAACTTCTCTCGGCAACACGGTGGCTCAGTGGTTAGCACTGTCGCCTTACAGCAAGAAGGTTGCTGGGTTGAGTCCCGGCTGGGTTCTGTGTGGAGTTTGCATGTTCTCCCTATGTTGGTGTGGATTTCCTCCGGGTGCTCCAGTTTCCCCCACAGTCCAAAGCCATGCTCTATAAGGGAATTGAATAAACTGGCCATAGTGTATGTGTGTGAATGAGTGCATGGATGTTTCCCAGTAATAGGTTGCAGCTGGAAGAGCATCTGCTGTGTAAAACATATGCTAGATAACTTGGCGGTTCGTTCCGCAGTGACAACCGCAAATGAATAAAGGGACTAAGTCGAGGAAAAATGAATGAATGAATGAAAACATCTCTCTGTTAAACAACACTTGGGAAATATTTGAAAAAACAATTGTATTCAACTGTAGATGTTTGACCAAACGGAGGAAAAAGCTGAATATTTTAGTTAGTTTTGTTTCACAGAAGGATTTAAAGGGATTTTCTTTACAGATTCATAATCATAAAAAGCTATTTGTAAGCAAATGTTGAATAATAAATCATCCTAAACATTATTTTAGACATGATTTTTGATTTTTAGATCCTTTTTTTAGATCAAAATGATTGATTCTATATGTCATGCGTATTACTTTTGTTCCAAGTTATGCAAGTCAATCAAAACACTTACAGTAGATGATAAATCACAACTAAGATGTCTGATTAATTAATTTCATCTTGATTTAAACCAAAGTATCATATGCTTTTTTTTAATGCTGCCGTTCTGTAAGGACTGAAATCAAAAGTGTGTATTCTCTAAAACGCATGTTGCACTTTAAGCTCAAACACAACTCATAAGTTGTCTATTGCATTAGCAGAAAATGCCAACAGCTGATCTGTGTGTACTGATGCTGTGCTCTGGTGGATCTTTCTGTCCTTTTGACCTAAGATGTTTATAACTGCATGAATGTGAACAAAAATTCTGGAAAGTCTGATGCCATCTTGTGTACAGTGCATAATGATAGATCCTATATTATATGTATACACACACACACACACATAGCAAACTATACTGTGACTTGTAAAAATAAAACTACTGATTTTCCTATTCTGTTTCTTGTGATAATAATACAGATTTGTATTATACAGGGATGGTATATTCTGTACTTCGGGTGTCACATAAATCTTGCCATTTTCCATGAAACTGACAGAAAATTATTTTCCTCGTGTCCTGTATAAAAAAAGCTTTAAAATGTGTCTTCCAGCTAGTGTAAAATAAATAAGTGTGTCTTCCAAATTGTACTTGCACTGTATTTTACTGTGTCTTATTCTACATTACACCTATATTCATGTAAAGAAAGAGTTTATAATCTGATATTGTCGTTAAATGTGTAAAAATGAATTTAGCGACGTCGATAATTTTGTACTTAACTTTATACGAAGGAGAAAGCTGAATATTATAGTTTGATTTTGTGTCACAGAAGGATTTAAAGGGATTTTCTTTACAGATTCATAATCATAAAAAGCTATTTTTATGCAAGCGTTAAATAATAAATCATCCTAAATTGTATTTTAGACATGATTTTTGATTTTTAGATTAAAATATTTAATGTTTTCATTGATTCTATATGTTGTGCATATTACTTTTTAGCCAGAAATATTCTGAGGGCTGTCAAATTTTAGAGAAAATCATCAAAAATGGCTGGCAACCTTTTAAAAACACACTGGCAGGAAATGAGTTTACGTGAAGAAATCCTTTATAATCTGATATTGTCATTAAATGTGTAAAAAATTAATTAAGGACATTGATTATAATTTGTATTCAACTGTATACAAAGGAGAAATACGAATATTACAGTTTGTTTTGCATCACAGAAGGATTTAAATGGATTTTCTTCACAGATTCATAATCATAAAAAGCTATTTTTATGCAAGCGTTAAATAATAAATCATCCTTAATTATATTTTAGACATGATTTTTGATTTTTAGATTAAAATGCTAAATGTTTTCATTGATTCTACATGTTGTGCATATTACTTTTATTTTATTTTAGCCACAATTATTCTGAGGGCTGTCAAATTTAAGTGAAAATCATCACAAATGCTGGCATTGGCTGGCAACTTTTTTTTTAAATGCTGGCAGGGAAAGAGTTAATGTGAAGAAATAGTTTATAATCTGATATTGTTGATAGACGAGTAAAAATTATTTGAGCGACATCGATAATTTCCTTTAAACTGTAGATGTTTGACCAAACAAAGCAGAAAGCTGAATATATTACAGTTTGTTTTGCATCACAGAAGGATTTAAAATGGATTTTCTTTACAGATTCATAATCATAAAAAGCTATTTTTATGCAAACGTTAATTAATAAACCATCCTTAATTGTATTTTAGACATGATTTTTGTTTTTTAGATTAAAATGCTTCATGTTTTCATTGATTCTACATGTTGTGCATATTACTTTTATTTTATTTTAGCCAAAAATATGCTGAGGGCTGTCAAATTTAAGTGAAAATCATCACAAATGCTGGCATTGGCTGGCAACCTTTTAAAAAAATAAATGCTGACAGAGAAAGTTAATGTGAAGAAATAGTTTATAATCTGATATTGTCATTAAATGTGTAAAAAATTAAGGACATCGATTATAATTTTGTATTCAACTGTATACAAAGGAGAAATACGAATATTATATTTTGTTTTGTGTCACAAAAGGATTTAAAGGGATTTTCTTTACAGATTCATAATCATAAAAAGCTATTTGTATGCAAGCGTTAAATAATAAATCATCCTAAACATTATTTTAGACATGATTTTTGATTTTTAGATCAAAATATTTAATGTTTTCATTGATTCTATATGTTGTGCATATTACGTTTTAGCCAGAAATATTCTGAGGGCTGTCAAATTTAAGAGAAAATCATCAAAAATGGCTGGCAACCTTTTAAAAACACACTGGCAGGAAAAGAGTTAACGTGAAGAAATCCTTTATAATCTGATATTGTCATTAAATGTGTAATAAATTAATTAGGACATTGATTATAATTTTGTATTCAACTGTATACAAAGGAGAAATACGAATATTACAGTTTGTTTTGCATCACAGAAGGATTTAGATGGATTTTCTTTACAGATTCATAATCATAAAAAGCTATTTATATGCAAATGTTAAATAATAAATCATCCTAAATTATATTTTAGACATGATTTTTGATTTTTAGATTAAAATGCTTCATGTTTTCATTGATTCTACATGTTGTGCATATTACTTTTATTTTATTTTAGCCACAATTATTCTGAGGGCTGTCAAATTTAGGTGAAAATCATCACAAATGCTGGCATTGGCTGGCAACCTTTTAAAAAAATAAATGCTGACAGAGAAAGTTAATGTGAAGAAATAGTTTATAATCTGATATTGTCATTAAATGTGTAAAAAATTAATTAAGGACATCGATTATAATTTTGTATTCAACTGTATACAAAGGAGAAAGCCGAATATTACAGTTAGTTTTGCATCACAGAAGGATAAAAATGGATTTTCCTTACAGATTCATAATCATAAAAAGCTATTTATATGCAAGCGTTAAATAATAAATCATCCTAAACATTATTTTAGACATGATTTTTGATTTTTAGATCAAAATATTTAATGTTTTCATTGATTCTACATGTTGTGCATATTACTTTTAGCCAGAAATATTCTGAGGGCTGCCAAATGTCAGAGAAAATCATCAAAAATGGCTGGCAACCTTTTAAAAACACACTGGCAGGAAAAGAGTTAACGTGAAGAAATCCTTTATAATCTGATATTGTCATTAAATGTGTAATAAATTTATTAAGGACATTGATTATAATTTTGTATTCAACTATACAAAGGAGAAATATGAATATTACAGTTTGTTTTGCATCACAGAAGGATTTAAATGGATTTTCTTTACAGATTCACAATCATAAAAAGCTATTTATATGCAAACGTTAAATAATAAATCATCCTAAATTATATTTTAGACATGATTTTTGATTTTTAGATTAAAATGCTTCATGTTTTCATTGATTCTACATGTTGTGCATATTACTTTTATTTTATTTTAGCCACAATTATTCTGAGGGCTGTCAAATTTAGGTGAAAATCATCACAAATGCTGGCATTGGCTGGCAACTTTTTTTTAAATGCTGGCAGGGAAAGAGTTAATGTGAAGAAATAGTTTATAATCTGATATTGTTGATAGACGAGTAAAAATTATTTGAGCGACATCGATAATTTCCTTTAAACTGTAGATGTTTGACCAAACAAAGGAGAAAGCTGAATATATTACAGTTTGTTTTGCATCACAGAAGGATGTAAAATGGATTTTCTTTACAGATTCACAATCATAAAAAGCTATTTTTATGCAAACGTTAAATAATAAATCATCCTTAATTATATTTTAGACATGATTTTTGGGTTTTTTAGATCTTAAGTAGGGCTGGACGATATGGCAAAAATTTATATCACGATATATTTCTTAATTTCGGTCGATACGATATAATTCCGATATCGATATGGACAATATTAAAAAGACAGGAAAAAACTGCCAAGAACGCACATAATGGACGTCTGTACCTACAAATGTCTGCAAACTGAATTTGCAAAGTCGATAATACCTCCAGGCTCTTATAACTTAAAAAAAATAAAAATAAAAACAGCACAAAAAAAATTAATGTTCACTTTTAATTTGTATTTACCAGTTTGTAAACATTCAGGATGCACGTGCAGCGAGGTTGCAGAAAAAACAGGAGCGCTAGCATTTACAGCAATTCAATGACATCAGATGCAGTACAGAGTTTGTTGTTGTATTAGAGATAAGTTATATTTATTTACATATTATATATAATATTTACATAATGCCTTCAGCGTATTATAACAGCTTGTCACCCAGTGATAAGCACAGTGATTCGGCAAAATTAACATTAAAGTGGCGTTCATCTGACAGGTCCATTTGCGATAGCACCCTCCCAATGGATATTGGATAAGACAAAATGACCAAGCATCCAGCCCCAAATATACAATCTCATTGAAACTCCAAGGGACTTTACGAGAGAAGTTAAAGGCCTACAAGTCTTTTGATGCCAACAATTTTGTTCTCTGTGGTCATGTGCAAGAAATAATGTTCCCTGATTACCAGTTTTAAAACTACGTAGTGCTAAAAACCGAGGTTCTGCCTAGCCAAAGACATGGAAAGAAGACGGAGCGATAGACCATTTTGAGGGATGTAAAGAATATCAATGGTCCCAATGAATTTCCCGTTTTTCATTTTTAATTTCTATAGCTTTCGGGAATCCAAAAAGGTACACATATTAATAAATAATGTTATGAGAGCCCTTTTAATATTAAGATATGACTGAATTGCCTCGTTACAGTTATAAAATCGTTTGATTACAAGCAGGAAATGTTCATGGGTCAATGACATGACCACATTGAAATGGTCTATGCAACAACCCTGCTGAAAAAAAACAGCTTAAACCAGCCTAAGCTGGCTGCCTGGTTTTAGCTGGTCGACCAGCCTGGTTTTAGAGGGTTTTGGCCATTTCCAGGCTGATTTCCAGCCTGGTCTTAGCTGGTCAGGCTGGAAAATGACCAGCTTAAACCAGCTTGACCAGCCTGGTTTAAGCTGGACATAGCTGGTTTTGGCTGGTCAAGCCGGTTTTAGCTGGTGAACTCCCAGCCTGACCAGCTAAGACCAGGGTGGAAACGGCAGGAAACCAGCCTGGAAATGGCCAAAACCCCTCTAAAACCAGGCTGGTCGACCAGCTAAAACCAGCCAACCATCTTAGGCTGGTTTAAGCTGGATTTTTCAGCAGGGAAGGCCTGGGTAATCATCAACAAGCAAAACAACTGCATTCTGACAGCGAACTGCACCTGTACAGCAGGGTATGTGAACTTACACTTTTACATTTCATTCTTAGCATTCAGTTTAATTCACCATATTTAACTGTGTTTGCTGAAATCATTGCTGCAATCAAAAACGAGTAATGTGTCTGATTCAGCAAAGCATGAACTTACCTGATATGAAATGAGAACTGCAGAGTCCAACATTTTTAATTAGGTTCTCACTCCATTCAGCTCTTCTGATGGCTGTTAGCCAAAGACGATTTCGGCATCCTAAGGCACAACACGACATGTTTGCTATTGCAACCGGTGTCCTGACATTTTATCCTACCCATCAGATTACGCTACCAAGACAGTATTTTGAATCCAAAAACCTATGCAATGATATTGTCGTTAAATGTGTAAAAATTTATTCAGCAACGTCGAACTTCTGCTTTATTAGCCACGCCCCTCTCTTTCTACTAACCGATCATGTCAGCAAACTCACCGTCTGTTTCCTTGTGACTTAAACTTCCAGAAATCCCTCCAACGATGTTTTGGTGAACTCTAGTAGTCTCTGAACTCCAGTAGTCATGATTGTGTTTTTGATTCCGTTCGTTTGGCTGCTGCAAACTCGTGAAAGCCGCTCCAAATGTTTATCTCGTGCGCTCTTAGCTTCCGTTTTTACTTCCCATATATGGGCCGCCCACTTAATAATGATTGACAAGCAGAATAAAAATCGCTAATTCGCTAAACCAAACAAAAATCACACTTTTATTATTATTATTATTTTACTATTTGCCAGTGCTACTACAGTTATCTAAAACAAATGTACTTTTTTGTTTGACTTAAAATATAGCTACCCGAAATATATAAATTATACACAGAGACACACGTTTATACATACATGTGTGACTAAATTAAATACAAAATAAATATTGAATAAATAAAAAGTTATATTTATATAAAATATTTACTTTATCCAGTTTTCGTTTAGTTTGACCTAAAATGACTAAAAATTATGCTTTTAAATAAAACTTTTAAATCTAAAATATTTTAGGGCTTGTCAGGACTGTCCCACAATATCTTATATCTGTTGGTTCCATATTATGATAAAATATTCAATTGTTTATCAGTGATTAATTTTGAGCAACATTTTTTTTTACTTCTATTTTTTTACTGGTACCTAAAATCATAATAAAAGGAGCCAACAATCTTGAATAAATGCATGTAAGTTATTCTGAGAGGAGGAATGCGACTCCGAGAGGCCCTGAACACCTGCATCAGATCTGGCTTTACTGAGAGGAATTCTGTGCTTGGTGAATCAGAAAGAGCCATTATCACACAGACAATACG